>VXAZ01006345.1:38125-73166 GCA_013399875.1 Gymnorhina tibicen
GGGTGCGCCCGTCGCCCCGGGCAGCTCCCACCCTCCGAGGGGACAGGGTTGGGGCACGCTCCTGTCCCCGGGCAGCTCCCACCCCCCGAGGGGACACGGCTGGAGCAGCTGTCCTGGAGTGCCGGGTTTATCCGCGCGTCGGAATTAAAGCTGAAAAAGCGAATTGCAGAAAGAGCTGAGTAATGCCCGCGGCTGCCAGCGCAGCGCCGGGACTGGCAGGGGCTCCCCGCCTGGCAGGGATGTGCCGAGTCCTGCCCGCCCGGAGGCTCTGCCCGGGCGGGGCGATGGCCGGGGACCCTGCCCTTGGCACGGGCACGGGGACTCGACGGAGCAGCTTTAATTGAGCACTAATGACGGGGCACTAACGAGCCCTGCGGCCTCGGGGGGTCACAGCCCCTCCACAGCCCCAGCCCCGTGCGCGGCTCTCACCTGCGGCGAGGGCTGAGCCACCGCGTCCCCAGGAGAGCCAGCCCTCCGTCCGCACCGGCGTGGAACCGAAGCCGTTCCCGTGCAGCCGCGGTCCCCTCTCCGCCCCTCGGCACGCCCGGCCTCCCCGATGGATCGCCTGGGTGCCGGCCCAGGCCTTTGTGTGTGCCTGGTTAATGATCTGCGTTTGGACAGCTCGGTGTGGGTTTTTCGGTGGGATAGGCCATGGGCCGTGTAATGATCCTGTCACCTGGGCTAGATCATGAGTATCTCTGGCTGGCAGGGATGAGAAGCCTGGTGCTGGCAGGGATCCAAACCACAGCACAGAACCCCAGAACTATTTAGGCTGGAAAAGCCCTCCCAGAGCATCGAGCCCAAGCTGTGCCCGATCCCCACCTTGTCCCCAGCCCAGGGTACTCAGTGCCACATCCAGGCCTTCCTCAGACGCCTCCAGGGATGGTTGAGGACTCCAAACCTGGGCAGCTCCTTCCAAAGCCTGACCACCCTTTCCATGGAGAAATTCCTGCTGGTGTCCAAGCAGCCATGGTCCAGCCTGCTGTTCGTGTTTGCAGTGTATCCCCCAGCTCCCAGCCCCCTCTCTCAGTCTCTGTATTTATGTGCACAGGTTTGTCTGTCCGTGTGGATGTCGGGGTGTCACAGCACACCCAGCTTTTCTCACCCCACCTTCTGGAGCAGCGTGAGCCTCTGGATGCGGGGAACACGCCGAGATCAGACAGGGATGGAGGTCTGTCCTCGCCCGAGCCATCCGGCTGCCACCCCACGCCACACGGGGGGACGGGGGACCTGCGGGACTGGGGGAGAGGACACCCTGCCTCTCTCCCTCTGTTGCCATGAAACTGTCCCTGCGTTAGGCTTTAGCCGGGGATTTTATTAATGCCTCAGAAAGGTTATTAGCCTTCCCCACTAATGAGCCTTTCATGTATTCCTTGGCGTGCTCGCTCCGGGAGGCGGCTGGAGCCGAGAGCCCACGGAGGACGGGGAAATTCAATTTCCCTGCAACAATCGGGTTAACAGCCCCGGCTGGGGGGGCTCTGATTTAGGGGCCTTGTTTTCTGGTTTAAATATTTCCCTCAAAGAGTGTTTGCAGGGAGGGGGTTGGATTATTTTTAGCACACGCTTCGATCGAGCTGGAATTATTCAGGCAGCAGCAGCAGCAGCAGCTTCATGTGCAGCTCTGGAAGGGCTTCTCCTCCCTTCCTGGTTAACGTAAATAATTGTTAAATTACTGGTGAAAAGAAAAATGGCAAATGGCAGCACAGCCCCAAATCCTGGAGAAATACCTTGCAGGGAGATTGCAGCCCCGTGACTGCACTCGTGATGTTCAGCGCAGGAGAGGCTGCGGAGCGGGGATGGGGCTCCGAAAATGGGATTTGGGGCCTGCAGGCGGTGGTGGTTGCGGTGCCCCGCGTGTCGCTGTGCTTCCAGCGCCAACCTGAGCCTCGCAGAGCTGTAGGGACAAGACCCGCGTCCTGCACTAACCGGCCCAGCAGCATTCCAGCTTTTATCACAGCCTGAAGTCAGTCGAGTCAATGTGTGCGAGGGAAAGGCAGCCAAGGGGGAGCATCCCCTGAGTGCAGACGACTCCAGAGCAAACTCCTGTTCCCTCCCGTGCAGCCCGAGCGGCGTAGGCTGGATGAGCCTCATGCAAAGCAGGTTTAAATGTGGTTGGAGAAGTTTTTTCCAAAATCAGTTGTCAAGGGTTTTCTGTTAAAATAGAAAGACGTGTAAATTGAAATTCCTCTGTAGTTCATTATTTCTGTCCTGAATTAATTACTATTCAGCCTTCCTGCGAGGGACTTGGATTTGCTCTTGGCATCAGGCAGGAGGAGATTGCTGGGGCTTTAGAGATGGGGATGAGAATTCAAAACTGAGGTATTTTCCAACCGAAACCACTGTGTGGTTCTGTGAAAAATGGCAGGAATATTTGGAAGAGAAGCTGTGGGTGCTCCATCCCTGGAAGTGCCCAGGGCCAGCTCGGATGGGGCCTAGGGCTGGGATAGTGGAAGGTGTCCCTGGCAGGGCACAGAATGGGATGAGCTTTAAGGTCCCTTCCCACCCCAATGATTTTGGGATTCTGTGAAGTCCCAAGGGGCTGGTGAGGAAGCTCACCACGGCTGAAGCTCCGGCTCACCCGGCCGGGCTGAAGGCCCTGGAGCAGGTTTGGGCAGCTCCGAGCGCAGGCGAAGCCGGCGGCTGAGGAGGGGAGAGCCGCCCCTGCCCTGCAGAGCCGGGCCTGCAAACCCACGGCGGGGCCGAGCACGCCCTGAGCGGGGAGGATTCTCGGAGCTGCCGGATAAAATCTGCCAGGAGGGGATTACGAGGAGCAGGCCCGGCTGGGTGTTTCACCCAGCACGAGGTGTTTCCTTACAGCCGCGTGCCGATGGCTCTGTTCAGCGCTGTGCAGCGAATATCGCCCTTCCCCGCCTCACCTGCGAACAGCAGCTCCCACAGCTCTGCAGGAACAGCGCCTGAAACTGCTGAAAGCACTGGTTTTGGTGTTATTTTAGTGGCAAGAACTGTGAGTTCTCTGTAGCCCTCCAGCGTGTTGGTTCTGGGATAGTCTGGTCACAGAGTCAGCGAGTCCTGGAATGGTTTGGGTGGGAAGGGATCTTAAATCCCATCTCGTTCCACCCCTACCCCAGGCAGGGACACCTTCCACTGTCCCAGGGTGCTCCAAGCCCCATCCAGCCTGGCCTTGGACACTTCCAAGGGATAGGGCTGCCACAGCTTCTCTGGGCAGCCTGTGCCAGGGCCTCCCCACCTCATGGAGAGCCCGAGGGCTGAGCAAGAGGAGCCACAGAGAAAGCCAAGGGCAGTGCTGGGTCTGGGGGCTCGGCTCCGTGTGTGTCCCCCAGCCCTGGGCGTGGGGAGAACATCTGGGCCAGAAGATGCCGTTTTTCCTGAGGAAAGCCCCTGGAATCTTCACGTACGGGGAAGGTGTGAAAGCCCTGCAGCTGGGCCCGATGCCTCCCGGCGTGGGGCAGCCGCGCTCAGGGGCCAGTCCGTGCTTCTGAAGGAGAGCGTGGAGAGGGGAATCGGGCACCGAGTGAGAGGCGGATGCGAAACCCACGGCATTGCACTTTGTGCTGCAGACCCCTGGTTCCCTGGGATGCCAGGACATCCTCTGCTGGCTCCCTCCCGCAGCGGGGATGCACACCCACAGACGAGAGGCGCAGCCCATGTGCTCGTGTTCTCCTTTTTGGTCTGTTTGTGCTGTATTTTCCAGAGTATTTGGGGCATGATGAGATGTTTACTTGTCTAAATTGCTTATCTGAAACCTGCTGGCTCTTGGGTTATTGTGTGTGCAAGATCCCTTTTACTTTAATCTGTTCCTAGGAATAAGCTCCATATTAAAATGGAACAGAGAAGCTGTGGCTGCCCTGGATCCCTGGCAGTGCCCAAGGCCAGGCTGGACGGGGCTTGGAGCACCCTGGGACAGTGGAAGGTGTCCCTGCCCATGGCAGGGGTGACACTGGATGGGCTTTAAGGTCTCTTCCCACCCAAACCAATCTGTGATGTTTCTGTGATAAAATCAGTGTCTGTGGATCTCTTGAGTTTCTCAGTGAATGTCTGTAGGTTCAGGGACTTCTGGGGGTCTTTAGTTTGATTTTGCACTTGAAGCAGGTGAACTCAATGGTTGGACTCAACTAAAGGTCTTTTCCAACTGAAACAATTCCATGATTCCACAATTCCAAGCAGGACTGCTGCTGGTACTAGATCAGGTTAGTTCTGGCTTCATGGAGTTCTGGAAACCTCTGAGGACTGGGGGTCCCGTCCTTCTCTGGGGCAGCTTTTCCAGTGTCCGCGTGCCACAGACCCCTGTGTTAAAGGTGAGGCAGGAGCTGGCTGTGAGGAGCCTGGAGAGGAGGAGGCAGAAGGGAAATGAAGGGGAAATCCAGCTGTTCTCGCCTGTCTCCTCCTGACCCGGGAGGAAGCAGAGGCAGAGCCTTTCCAGAGGTGCACGGTCACACACCAGCTGGGGACCTGGGGCTGGATTTGGGACAGGAGTTCCCATGAGAGGGGCTGGACTCTGGAGCAGGCTGCCCAGGGCAGGGTCAGGGCCTCCTTGGGGACACTTTCAAAGAGCAGCTGAACAGGAGCCTGAGCAGCACCTTGGAGCTGACCTTGCTCCAAAAAGGTGGTTGGGCTGGACACCCTCCAAGGCTCCTTCCAACCCAAATCTTCGAAGGCTTTTTTCATCCCATTCTCCTTTAAAACTCTCCTCTGTCACAGTGGTTGTAGAAAATTCGGCAGCAGCTCCGCAGAGGGTGGGGGACCTGCAGCTAAACTGCCGGGGTGAGGGAGGTGATGGTGAAACAGCGTCTTGGAGAGCTGCTAAAAGCCCTGCTGGGCACTGCTTCCCTCCCATCCAGCCCTTCCCCTGGAGCTGATCCGTGCTCAGGGCACAGCTCGGCCTCTTTTCCCAGGAAATGGTGTTTTAGGTTAAACCTCACAGCTCTTGTGTACAAGACTTGAGAAGGCAGGGACAATAAATCGAAGTTGGCTCCCAAACATTTCAGGAGCCAGGTCAGAGGTTTCCTTCGTGGTTTTTCTAAATTGAAATCCATCTTCTGTGTCCTCCCCAGTGCAGTTTCCAGGAAGGACATGCAATGAGCCAGTAATTCCTGGATTTTCTGAGGCTGCAGCTCCAAAACAGAGTCAGAGAGGAGTTTACAAACCTGTTCAGCTCTGCCTCGGCTCTGTTTACAAAAGGCATCCCGGAGTTTCCCAGCCCGGGAGCTCCGTGGAGGAGCAGAGCCAAGCACAGCTGTGCCAGGGAATGGAGACACTGAACCAACAGCCCTGGCACAGGCTCGCTCCAGCAGCCCCAAATCCAGGGACACCTCGGCTCCAGGGGTTACTACACCTTGAAACGGCCCCAAGCTGTGCCAGGGCAGGGTCAGGTTGGATATCGGGAACAATTCCTTCATGGAAAGGGTGGTCAAACCCTGGCACAGCTGCCCAGGGCAGGGGTGGAGACCCCATAGCTGGAGGGATGTAAAGGCCCCGTGGATGTGGTCTTTGGGGCCAAGGTCAGTGGTGGCCTTGGCAGTGCTGGGGGACGATTGCACTCTGTGATCTTAGAGGGCTTTTCCAGCCTCAGTGATTCTGTGAAATCCGTAATTCTGGCATTCCCCCCACCACTCCCGTTCCCTCAGCCACTGGAGAAGGAAGGTTTGAGAGCGATTTGTTTGCCCTCTCTGCAACACCTTCTCATGCGGCCTCGGGAGCCCCCCCAGGTGTCCCCCCCAAGGGTCCCGTGGTGGCTCCGGGCTGTGTCAGGTCACTGCCCACCCCTGCAGGGGCACAGCTCCGTGTCCTCCCACGCCGGGCTGGCACAGCTCTGCTGCACCAGGTGCCTTTGCTTTCTCAGGAGATCAGGTGCTTTCTAGGACCGGGCTGGTTTCAGGCTCTGTGGCGTGAGCTGGGGCTGAGGCTCCGTGTCACCCTTGGTGTCATAGTGGGAAGGGACCTTAGAGCTCCTCTTGTTCCACCCCTGCCCTGGGCAGGGACACCTTCCATGAGCCCAGGTTGCTCAGATTTCCATCCTTGGCCCTTCCCCGTGGCCTCAGGCCCCCTCCCTTGTGGCAGCAGGTGCCCGAGAGCCGTGGGCTGGGGGTGGCACGGAGATGTCAGCGGGGAGGAAACGCCAGCTCAGAGGTTCCGATTCCGGCTCTCCGTGCACGTGGCCACGGCCGGGCTTTTCCACAGGGCCAGCGCCCGGCGCTGAGGGAAGGGGCTCCGGCACGGGGGGCTCCACGTGCTGCGTAAAGTACAGGAGGGGACTCCAGTACGGAAAAGAGATTCCCGTCCTTTCCTCTTTGCTTTTTTGTTTCTCTTCTCTTTCCTTTCTTTTTTTCTCTGAAAAGGTCTCCCCTGAGCCTCCTTTGCTCCAGGCTGAGCCCCTTTCCCAGCTCCCTCAGCCGCTCCTGGGGCTCCAGCCCCTTCCCAGCTCCGTTCCCTGCCCTGGACACGCTCCAGCCCCTCCAGGGCTCTCCTGTCAGGAGGGGCCCAGAGCTGCCCCCAGCACTGGAGGTGCCCCAGCAGTGCCAGCCCAGGGGACGGGCACTGCCCTGGCCCTGCTGCCCCCCCAGAGCTGGCACAGCCCAGGGCCAGTGGCCTCTTGCCCAGTGCAGTTCAGCTCTGCTGTTCCCCTCCTGCCTCGGCTGCCGGGTTTCTGCGGGGGCCTGGGAAAGCCCCATCTGCTCAGTCGGGGTCAGGTCCTGCCACAAGCAGGAAGAAGCCGTCACCCTCAAAGATCCTCAGTTCTCTTTTCAGCCCAGGGAGGCTCTTGCAGGTCCCTGTTCCATCCCGGAGCTGTTCAGGTGTTGCCTCCACTCCCAGAAGGTGTGGCCATCTGTGGGGACTGTGGCCTTGGAGAGATCATCCAAGGCATCATCCATAAGGAGATTAGATTATTTCCTGCTGGAGATGTGAACCTGGAGAGGTTTCTAACAGTCCCTGCAGGAGCCACACGGATGTGCAGCTGTGGCTCAGCCCATGGTGTTTGGGGTTGGGCTCTGCTCCCAGGGAACAGGGACAGGACAAGAGGAAAGAGCCTGAGGCTCAGCCAGGACAGGGTCAGGTTGGATATTGGGAACAATCCCTGGAAAGGGCTGTCCAGCCCTGGCACAGCTGCCCAGGGCAGTGGTGGAATCCCATCCCTGGAGGCATTTAAAAGCCATGTGGATGTGGCACTTGGGGACAGGGGTCAGTGGTGGCCTTGGCAGCAGGGGGGGATGGTTGGACTCGATGTTCTAAGAGGGCTTTTCCAGCCTCAGTGGCTCCGTGGCTCTACGGTTTCAGCCTGTCCTCTGGAAGGTGCCGCGCTAATGCAGAAGTTTGATCCTCCTGAGCTTTGCCAAGGTCGGCGTTGGCCGGAGCTGCTTTGTCACCGCTCTGTGGGGTCAGGAGCGAGGGGCTGCTGGGGCCGGAGGGGCCCCGGAGCTGCGGGCGGCTCCAGCTGGGCCAGCACGTGTTTCTAGGAAGGCGATTTTCAAGTCTTCACTGAACCGACAACTTTCGGATCCCCTTCGAGCCCCGTGTGCGGTGGGTGCAGCAGCCCGGGAGCTGCACGAGGAGGGGGAGCAGCCCTGCCCCGTCCCCGTCCCCATCCCCGTCCCCCTCAGGATGTGCCGTGGCCGTGACCTCAGGGGCTGCTCTCACAATCACGGTGTTTTCCAGGAACCGCGTCACGGCGCGGCTGAGGGGCATTCCCGGCCCCGCTGCTCCGCTGCCCGTGGAATGCAAATCAGCCCAAACAGCTGCTGCCAAGCGGTTAAAAACAACTAAAATGAAAAATTTGAGTGTTCAGGCACCTTCTCTAAGAACATCAGTGCAGGCAGCGTCTCAAAGAGGAATGCTGGTGACAGAAAGATTTCCTCTTGCCCGGAAAGAGTGCAGGAGGGAGTGGGCACTGCCAGCCTGGGCGTATCTGGGGGTCACAGTGTCCCTTGGGCCAAGGAGCGAGCACACCTGGAGTGATGGGATAAGGGGAAAAGGGGCAGGGATGGATGGGATATTGGGAAGGAATTGTTCCCTGGGAGGTGGGCAGGCCCTGGCACAGGGTGCCCAGAGCAGCTGTGGCTGCCCCTGGATCCCTGGCAGTGCCCAAGGCCAGGCTGGACAGGGCTTGGAGCACCCTGGGACAGTGGAAGGTGTCCCTGCCCAGGCAGGATGGCTTTAAGGATGGGCTTTAAGGTCGTTCCCACCCAAACCAGTCTGGGATTCGATGATCTGCAAAACCCACTGTGGCCAAGGTGGGGACACGTGAGTTGGGCTGAACTTGTCACACGCTGTCCAGTTTGTCCCCTCGCAGTTTAGGCAGATGTGTTTTGGGGCACGGGGTCAGCTCTGAGATCTGACTCCAGGAACTGAGCTCTCACCTCTCCACCTGGAACATGGTCAGGCCTTGGCAGGGGCTGTCCAGGGAGGTTTGGAGTACGCATCCCTGGAGGTGCCCAGGGAAGGCCTGGAGGTGGCACTCAGTGCCCTGGGCTGGGACAAGGTGGGGATCGGGCACAGTAGGATCTGANGTCCAGGGAGGTTTGGAGTACGCATCCCTGGAGGTGCCCAGGGAAGGCCTGGAGGTGGCACTCAGTGCCCTGGGCTGGGACAAGGTGGGGATCGGGCACAGTAGGATCTGATGATCTTGGAGCTCTTTTCCAACCTCAGTGATTCTGGGATTCTAAATAACAAAAGCTCTGTGACTTTTCCTTTCCTCACACCTGCCACCATCCGTGGTCTCCAGGGGTAACAGGAGCACGTGCTGAGGTCCCAGGACACAAGATGAGACCTGGGGGACGAGCTTCAAACCAGAAAATATTCAAAGCAGAAAATATTCCCACCCCCTCCTCTGGCTCCCTCCTGGGGAGAGGAAAGCTCTGGTTCTGGCCCTTCTCTGACGCAGGCGTTAGGGCCGGGTTTCTTCCTCTTTTCCATCCTCATGGGCTGTTTTCCCTCCCCTGTGTGGCTGCTGAGGCTCAGCCTGGGAGGAGGAGGAGGTCAGAGCTGGTTCCTCCAAACCAGAGCCGTGGGGCAGGTGACAGCTGCCACTGTCCCCGTCCGTGTCCCACGGGCTGCACGGGGAGCACACAGGCGTGGGCACCTTTTGCCACAAATTCATGCAGATTCAGACGCTCCTGCCTTTTTCTGTGCATTTTCGGTGGGTGTTTGGGGAGTTTGATTTGGGGTTTGGGTGCAGGGAAGGGGAGCTGCTGGTGTGGCACACGCATGTTCGGATGGCTTTTCCTTGGAAAGGCAGCGCTGCCCTCCCGCAGCCGTGGCACAGGGACACGTGACTCACGCCCTTCAGCCCCCAGTTATTAATGCCGTTTCAAAATGACAATTTTCCACACGGCTGGGTTTTCATGTTAATACAAACATCAGCAGGGCTGGCAGGGAGAGAGGGGTGAGCTGGAGCTGTGGCCATCCCAAGCAGCATCCCATTCCTGGGAGCTCCCGTGGGACCGGCACAGCGGCGCTGGTGGTGTCACCCTGTGTGGGGTGGTGGCAGTGTCACCGTTTGTGGGGTGCTGGCAGTGTCACCCTGTGTGGGGTGCTGGCAGTGTCACCGTTGTGTTCGGTGTTGAGAGTGTCACCATTGCACAGGGTGCTGGCAATGTCACCACTGTGTGGGGTGCTGATGGTGTCACTGCTGTGTAGGATGCCAGGGTGTCACCGCTGAGAGGTGCTGGCAGTGTCACCATTGCACAGGGTGCTGGCAGTGTCACCATGGCTGGGGTGCTCGTGGCAGTGTCACCATTGCACAGGGTGCTGGCAGTGTCACCATGGCTGGGGTGCTCGTGGCAGTGTCACCATTGCACAGGGTGCTGGCAGTGTCACCATGGCTGGGGTGCTCGTGGCAGTGTCACCATTGCACAGGGTGCTGGCAGTGTCACCATGGCTGGGGTGCTCGTGGCAGTGTCACCATTGCACAGGGTGCTGGCAGTGTCACCATGGCTGGGGTGCTCGTGGCAGTGTCACCATTGCACAGGGTGCTGGCAGTGTCACCATGGCTGGGGTGCTCGTGGCAGTGTCACCATTGCACAGGGTGCTGGCAGTGTCACCATGGCTGGGGTGCTCGTGGCAGTGTCACCATTGCACAGGGTGCTGGCAGTGTCACCATGGCTGGGGTGCTCGTGGCAGTGTCACCATTGCACAGGGTGCTGGCAGTGTCACCATGGCTGGGGTGCTCGTGGCAGTGTCACCATTGCACAGGGTGCTGGCAGTGTCACCATGGCTGGGGTGCTCGTGGCAGTGTCACCATTGCACAGGGTGCTGGCAGTGTCACCATGGCTGGGGTGCTCGTGGCAGTGTCACCATTGCACAGGGTGCTGGCAGTGTCACCATGGCTGGGGTGCTCGTGGCAGTGTCACCATTGCACAGGGTGCTGGCAGTGTCACCATGGCTGGGGTGCTCGTGGCAGTGTCACCATTGCACAGGGTGCTGGCAGTGTCACCATGGCTGGGGTGCTCGTGGCAGTGTCACCATTGCACAGGGTGCTGGCAGTGTCACCATGGCTGGGGTGCTCGTGGCAGTGTCACCATTGCACAGGGTGCTGGCAGTGTCACCATGGCTGGGGTGCTCNACCATGCCCTGGTCCTGGCAGTGTCACCATGCACAGTCCTGGCAGTGTCACCATGCATGGGATGCTGGCAGTGTCACCATGCACAGTCCCGGCAGTGTCACCGTGCACAGTCCCGGCAGTGTCACCATGCACGGTCCTGGCAGTGTCACCGCAGCATCCCTGCTCGCCGGCCGTGTTGCCCCGGTAACAGCCGCACGTCACCGGGAGCAAACCACGAACCGGCTCAAAAAAAGGCCACAAACCAAAGGCACAAACCCCGGGAGTGGCTCCGGGCAGCTCCAGGCCCTCAGTCCCAAATTCCTGAGGAGCAGGTGGCTTTAATTAAACATTGCTTAAATGTGAGGGCAGTGACAGGGCCTACAGGGCCTGGGCTGGGAACAGCGGGCCAGGCTGGGAGAGCTGGGGGTGCTCACCTGGAGAAGAGAAGGATCCAGGGAGAGCTCAGAGCCCCTTGCAGGGCCTAAAGGGGCTCCAGGAGAGCTGGAGAGGGACTGGGGACAAGGAATGGAGGACACAGGGACATTCCCAGGACACAGGGAATGGCTTCCACTGCCAGAGGGCAGGGATAGATGGGATACTGGGCAGGAATTGTTCCCTGGGAGGGTGGGGAGGCCCTGGCACAGGGTGCCCAGAGCAGCTGTGGCTGCGCCTGGATCCCTGGCAGTGCCCAAGGCCAGGCTGGATGGGGCTGGGAGCAGCCTGGGACAGTGGGAGGTGTCCCTGCCATGGCAGGGGTGGCACTGGATGGGCTCTGAGGTCCCTTCCCACCCAAACCAGTCTGGGATTCTGGGATTCTCTGGCAAAGGCCCTGAAGCCCAGCCAGGGCCCGTGGGCACCACACACTGGGTACAAACCAGAGCTCATTTTTTTGGGAACACAGAGCCAATAATCTCATGTCAGTCCTCTCCTGCACCTCCCTCTCCTTGCCCTGCCCATCACCCCATGCCCAGCCCAGCTGAGCCCCGGAGGCTTTGCCAGGGCAGGAGCTCCTTGGGAGCTTTGCCAAGTGAACACTGCACAAGTTTCCTCCGAGGCCTCCACGATCCTGTATTTGTTTGGGATTTGCAGCAGGATTCGAGGCTGTAGGCAGCACCTGACAGACCCCTGGGGCTGTCCCTCACCACAGGAGCCCTATCGGGGACGGCACCATCACCTCTGGTGCAGAGCTGCTCTTGAGGGTGTTGGGATGGCACAGCAGGAAGGGGGTGGGTTGGGCTGGAAGAAAATGTAAAACGAAATCTGAAAATTCACTGTTTCAGCAATAAGTCAAATTATATGAATATATCTAAAATATATAAGTGTAAATATTAAAAACCCCATTAAAATACATAAAATATCTATATATGTAATACATTAAATATCTACTATGTAATATATAAATGCACAAAACATACAAAGCATGTGATTTTATAAAAACATGTCAAAAATATATATAAAATATTTAAAAATATATAAAAATAGAAATATACAAATATATATATACAAATATAAATAAATATAAAAGTAAGGTAATAGAGTTCTGCACCCGTTGTGCCACCACCTCCCCCAGCACCCCCGCTCGTGCATCACATCCCTGCTCAGGCCGGGAGCGTTCTGGGGAAGAGCCTTTCCCTGCACGTTCCCCTCTCTGTTTGTCTGTTTGTTTTCGCAGAGCTGTTTTTAGCCGTGCCCCAGAGCCCAAAGCCCAGTTTGCAAAGGGGTCTCTGTGTCTCTGCAGGCGCAGGCAGCGGGCTCGGCCCAGCCCTCGCCCACCCACGGCCGCCCCCCGCCCGTGCCCGTCCGCTCGGCCTCGGCCGGCTCCACGCCCACGCACGGACCCCAGGACGCGCTCGCAGGACTCGGGGGCGACGTGCAGGAGGCCTTCACACAAGGTGACCGCCAGGGCAGGGCACCCCGGGGCCGCGTCACCACGGGAAGGAGCGGGGATGGAGAAGGGATATTGGGAGGGAATTGTTCCCCGGGAGGGTGGGCAGGCCCTGGCACAGGTGCCCAGAGCAGCTGTGGCTGCCCCCGGATCCCTGGCAGCGCCCCAGGCCAGGCTGGACACTGGGGCTTGGAGCACCCTGGGACAGTGGGAGGTGTCCCTGAAGGTTTTGGAACTGGGTGATTTTTAAGGTCTTTCCCACCAAACCATTCAGGGATCCCACGTCCAACACACACGTAACTCGCCATACCGAGGCAGTCCTTACAAACCCTTTCCTGTGCCCTGGACCGAGGAGCTTGGGGGCACATTTTGAATCTTTTGAACTTAATGAAGTTAATTTTTGTGAAGATGATCTTCCCTGCAGGGAAAGGATCTCCCATCCCAGAAAGTTATGCCCACAAATAATTTAAGAATTAAACCCTACAAACGTGTCGTGTTTACAAACCTGCTGGTTGAACTGCAAGAAAAAACACAAGGGGTTTCAGCGCTCTTTTCTCCTTGTTGGCACATCTTGGTCCAGAGCTTTTCATCTTTAGTGCTCCAGGCGGATCCTGGAATGCAGAGCTGGGAGCAAAACAGCAGCAGGGCCTGGTCTTCCCAGTCTCTGGCCGACAGGGAGGTTCTTTCTGGACATCACCTCTTTGAAGCTGGACGTGCACCTGTCTTTGATGTTCTCCTCACTACCAGTGAGAGAAAGGACAGAAAATCCTCCTCTCCCTGAGGCACGGGTGAGGGCTCACCAAGGGATGGGCAGCAACCAACAAAGGTTGGACTTGATGATCCTGGAGGTCTTTTCCAACCTTAATTTTTCTGTGCTTATGCCTGTGGACCTCGTGGTGCTCCCTGGGAAATCCCATTGGGAATCAGGTGCTGTGGTCAGTCCCGGGCAGTGAACAAGAGCCCTCACCTGATGCAGAGGTGGTTTGTTTCTTTAAAAGCTGACAGGTCACCTCAGGTGGAGCCACTGGAGGTGGTTTCTCATTCCTGGCAGGGAAGATGGTGAATAGAAGCATCAAATCCCTTTGTCAGATGGACAGGTTCCTTCTCCAAACAAAGTAAACACGGGAAGAAACCTCCCAGAACCAACGCTGCATCTCCAAACCAAACAGGGTTTAGGTAACAGCTTGTATTTATCAGCGCTCACTGGATATATCCTTCTGGAATGATCTTTGTCCTTGCCTAAATGAGCTGCTGCCAGAAGAAGGCGAGGGAAGAGGCTGTGAAATGGCAGCAGAGGAGCAGGAGTGCCAGTGAACACTTAGCTGGTGCCAGTGAGCACTTTCAGCTGGGATTTGGGGCTGCGGCGGAACCGGGAGCCCTCGGCCTCAGCAGCCTCGGCACAGGGAATGCTGCGGGATGGCCCCTCTGAGACCCGCAGCTCCTCTGGGAGAAGGGGATGTCTCCTCCTCATCCCATGGGTGGGAGCAAGCTCCTCATGCCTGCGCACTGCCAGCGCCGAGAGCAGAGCAGGCATTTCCAGGGAGGCAGGATGCCAAATACCAGAGGCGAGCGCTCCATCTGTTGCTGTGGGTGGTCCAGTCGCCTCCTCTTCATCTCCACAGCAAGTTTGGTGGTGCAGCCCAGAGCTCTCCGCTGATTTCTTTGGCAGCTGCCTCTCCTTCCCCCTGTGCAGGATCCCTTTCTTTCCCCAGGCGTGGAACAGCAGCCCCCTGAGCCCGGCCAGGCACCGGGAGGATCCGCGGGATCCACTTCATGGCTCTCCCCTTCCCTTTGTTTGGGAGGAGCACGAGGAGAGGGAGTCCTTCCTGCTGCTCGGAGCGATCAACACGTGACTATGGCAGGACATGGAGATGCTGGATCTCTCTTTGTTTGCCAGCCTTCCCTGGGCATCCCCGTTTGCTCTGTGTCCATCTGCCTTTTCCTGGGAAGGCCGTGACAAGGCAAACCCCTCCCGCCCAGTCCCCGGAGCGTCTTCCTCAAGCTCCTGCTCGAGCTGATGGAATTAATCAAGGGCTCACTGCTGCCTCTCCCTAACGACTGCTCCTTTGTCAGGGCCTGCTGAGATCGCCCAAAGAGAAAACCTGTGGCTTTTCCAGGTTTGAACACCTGACAGCATCTCAGCTATGTGTTGCAAGGAACCAGGTGTTGTAGAAAGCCGCTCAGGGCTGGGCGGTGGGGACCAGAACAAACCCGCAGACACCCCTCAGAACACTGGTTCTGCTTTAACAAAACATTTCAGTTATTTATGCCAACTTTTGCAGATCCACCAGACGCTTAAAAATGTGATGGTTCCACCTCTTGCTGCTGGGAGCTCACGGAGGGCAGGGACACCAAGGGCTCGTTTTCCCTCCCGGGGCATGAGTCCTCCATGAGCTGCCCCATTAGTGGGGGAAATTCTGAAGCAGGAAAGCTTTAAAGAACTGAATGCCAGAGATCTTGGTCTTACAGTCTTGAGACTGGAAAAGTTTCCTTCTTAGATGATCTCTTGATCTTCCACTCAGTGGAGGATTGCCAAGATTGGCACGTGGAAGATGACCAAGTATGAGAGGTTTAGAATAAAACACTCTGAGGGTTTCTGGGTGAAATACTCAGATACAGAGGCCACCATCTAATGAGAAAATCAATTCTGATGCTGACCATCTTGAAAGAGAAGAAAACAGTCCCTTGGGAATCCTCGGACCCCCCGCTGCCGGCAGAAAGGGGGATGTTCCCCTCGTGATAACCACGGTGGGGTTGATTCAACGACCAGAGAAACTCCTGCAAGAAAAGAACGGGGTGACCAGACTCTGTAATAATTTTCCTGGAATGATCCTTCCGGAAAGGCAATCTGCACAATTAGTGCTATTTCATATTAATCACACAAAATCAGGCAAACCCGAGGCCGGCGGAGAACACAGGAAACAGGAAAAAATGTTGATTTTTTCACTTAATAAAATAATTGAATGTCCCAGCCAGGAGATGTCTGGGTGGGCTTGGTAACATTATCCAGCTGTTTCACGGTGGGGACACTACCCCGGGTTGCTCCAAGCCCCATCCAGCCTGGCCTTGAACCCTTCCAGGGATGGGGCACATCCGTGATCCAAGAGGATCGTGGCCTTCCCAGCACCACAAGAGGCCACAAGCATCGTCCTTCCCCCAGCCCTGTGGCAGCAGCCCGTGGGATGATCCCTGTGCCAGTTGTGTTCCCGTGCTCTCCTGGCTGTTCTGGCACAGCCGTGGCCGTGTCCGGGTCACTGCTGGGGCCACTGGTGGTCACTGGTGATGCTGTCCAGCGGTGCCTCCCCGCAGAGTGTCCGGGCAGGTCGGTGTCACCGGGGGACAGCACAGAGCCGTGCCCCGGCTGCAGGGCACTCTGAGGAAGAGGATTCCTTCCTCCAGCCGTGCAGGAGGGTGAGAATTCCAGCAGCCTTTATCCCACTCCAACCTCAGCAACACCAAGAGCGGCTCTGCCCGCGGGAGGAGCGGGCACGGGGGGGCTGTCACTGCCCTGGGGCTGCCGTGTCACAGAGAGGAGCCTGCGGCACGAGGGTGATCAGGGAACGGGGCACAGCTGGGCTGTTCCAGGGTGAATCTCCCTCTCCTCTGCCCTGGTGGCACTGGGAGTGCCCAGGTGCCATCCCAGGGGGACCCTGGTGGGACGGTGAGGCTGAGCGGGGTGACACGAGGACGCTGGGCAGTGGCAGTGCAGCCGTCCCTGACTTCTGTGTGTCTGCCCCGCCCCAGGTACGAGGAGGAACCTCCACAACGACCTGCTGGTCGCAGCTGATTCCATCACCAACACCGTGTCCTCGCTGGTGAAGGAGCTTCACTCAGGTACGAGCTGGTTCAGGGCACGGGAGAAGAACTGGCAGCCACAGGTTGGAGATTTGTCCTTAGATTTATTTCTTGTTAAAACTAAAGTGTAATGTGAGGTTATGTGTCCACATTCTCGGTGAAAAATCATTTTCATAGCCAACATCACTGGCCTGAGCAGCGCTGGGGGATGATCTCGGATTCCATTTTCCATGATTCCATGGTTGTATCATTGGGAACTCACACCACCTCCTGCAGAGGCTTCCCGCTGGCTTTATCCGTGGTGGGGAGGGCATTACCCTGCGGATACAGCCCCGGCTGGTGATTCATGGAGCCAACCCCATCCCCTCCCTCCTGCTCCCACTGATCCCACTGATCCCACTGATCGTGGAGCCGCTTTCCAGAGCATCTCCTGGGAGAGGGGCTCCTCCCGGGAGAGGGGCTCCTCCCAGCCCCACTCTGCAAGCTGGAGCTCCTTAATGACACAGTCACAAGCCAGAGCAGCTTTTTGGGGTGAGTGTCCCCAAATTCCTGCTTAGTCCTGCCGTGCCTGGGCAGCAGGTGAGACCCTCTGCCGTGAGTCTCCAGCAGATGATGCAATCACGTATCTATAACTGTACAGGAGGCCAATTTCATCCCTTGTTGTTAAACAACGATGTGGAACACAGATAATTATTCCCTCTGAGCCTCTTCCCTGTGCCAGGGGAGCTGAACACCCCGGTGGGGCCGGAGCAGGTCCTGCGTCACCCAGGGAAGTGTCCTGTGGCCCTTGAGCCGTGGCAGCAGCAGGGCTGTGACCATTTAGTGCCCCAGCAGCCCGTTTTCAGGAAGGATTTCTTCCTGGAAAGGGTGGTCAGGCACTGAAAGGGGCTGTCCAGGGTGGAGTCCCCATCCCTGGAGGTGTCCAAGGAAGGACTGGACGTGGCACTCAGTGCTCTGGGCTGGGGACAAGGAGGGGACCAGTCACAGGTTGGACTCGATGCTGTTTTGCAATGTGAAGGATCCTGTGGTTCTGTTTCTGGGCTGCCTTTGCTGCTGAGGAAGAAGGGAAGTGTCCTGTGTCTGTGCTGACCCTCCCTGTCCCTGTTCCGGGCCGGACCTGGCAGTTGTGGCACAAAATCCCCCATAAACTTCTCTCCCTCGGTGGCAGGGCCCGCGAGGCTGTGCCATAGTGGAGCCTCGCAGGGATGAGCTGGGTGGGTGTTTTACTGCCCAGCAGTAAATCCCCCACTGCCAGCCCCGTGTCCCGGCGACACAGGCAGCCGGGAGTTAATAAAAGTTGTCCGTGGATGACACAACACCGGCAGGGCCGCCGGCTCCCCCATAAATCACCTCAGCTCTGCCCCCGAGGCTCAAACACGGAGAACAAACCTCTGCCCAGAGTCTGTACTCACTCATTTTTGCTTTCCAGAGCAGAGCAAAGTGTTGTGGAATCATGGAATTGTGGAATAACCTGAGTCAGACCTACAAGGATCATGGAGTCCAGCTCCTGGCCCTGCCCAGACCCCCCAACACCCCCACCCCGGGCATCCCTGGCAGCGCTGTCCCAACGTTCCTGGAGCTCTGGCAGCCTCGGGGCCATGCCCATTCCCTGGGGAGCCTGGGCAGTGCCCAGCACCCTCTGGGGGAAGAACCTTTCCCTGGTCTCCATCCCAAACCCCCCTGACTCAGCTCCAGCCATCCCAGGGTCCTGTCCCTGGCCACCAGCTGTGTCAGGGATCTGCAAAGCCATGTGGATCACCAGGGAGTGAGAATGAAATTAAAATGGAGTTGCTGACAGGCTCTTACTCGAGGAGATGCAGAGACCAAGGAAGGCTCCCCTGGAAGTGTCTGAAGTGGTGTCATTTGTGTAAATTAGGAAAAGCATGAGTTATCCTCAGCTGATGGGAGCCGGCAGGATTTCACACGTCGTGTCCCAAGGGGAGCTGTGGGAACAGACACCTCCTCCCGCCCCGGCTCCCCCGGCAGCCGCGGGAGGGGCGTGGGGAGGGCCTGGGATTCACCGGGGCTGCACCTCCCACCCTGCTCGGCCTCTGCACCGGCCTGGGGAACCGATTCCCTGGGAAGGGAGACACGGAGCGTCGTCACCCCGTCCTCACGGGGCTTCCCCGGGCTGCTCTGGTGGCCCCATCCACCTTCTCTGCGATGATGTCAGGGAGGGTCAGGCTGGATCTCAGGTTCTTCCCCCAGAGGGTGCTGGGCACTGCCCAGGCTCCCCAGGGAATGGGCACGGCCCCGAGGCTGCCAGAGCTCCAGGAGCGTTTGGGCACCGCTCCCAGGGATGCCCAGGGTGGGATTGTTGGGGTGTCTGTGCAGGGGCAGGGCTTGGACTGGGTGATCCTGGTGGGTCCTTCCAGCCCAGGGTATTCCATGATTCTGTGACAGAGTTGTGGAGTCACAGAATTACAGAATCACCAGATCACTGAGGTTGGAAAAGATCTCCAAGACCACTGAGTCCCAACTGTTCCCCCAACACTGCCAAGGCCTCCACGACCCACGTCCCCAGGTGCCACATCCACTCGATACTCTCATGCTCCCAGTGCTGCTGAGGGAACACTGATCCCATTTTTATTCCACCTGAGCTCACAGGATGTGCTTAAGGACGGTGCTGCTCTGCAGGGGACCAAGGCAACGCTGCCTGTTCCAGACCCAACGCTGAGCTCCAGGTCACAATTCTGGTTATTCCAAAGGTGTCTGGTGTTGTCTCTGATCTCCTCAGCTCTCACTTTAAGGACCCACCAGAGCCGCTGCCGACAGAGCAGGGGCTGTGTGACCCCCCCTGTGCCACCGTCCTGCTCTCAGAGCCACAGAGGACGGGTCTGCGAGGTCCCCTCTGGTCAGATCCACCCCAAGCCCCTCCGGTTCCCCAGCCGTGCCTCTCGCCGGGCGGTTTCTCCCTGTCTTTGCTCTCACACCACGTGCGGGAGGCAGGAGCGACACCACCCTCAGGACCACCGTCAGCTGTTTGCACAGGTCTCAGTGAAGGGCTGAAATGAGATAAGAGCCACCACCTGCAGAAGAATGTGACCTTCTGCTCCCACTCTGCTGCGTAAATACCCCGCCATAAACCCACCCAGCTTATCCCGGGTTAAACAGAGCAGACCCCCAGCTCTCACCAGCAGACAGGGGAAATCCACAAAGAATTCCTTCATGGGAAGGGTGGTCAGTTGGAAGGGGCTGCCCAGGGAGGTGATGGAGTCCCCATCCCTGGAGGGGTTTAGAAGCCACGTGGATGTGGCACCTGGGGACATGGATCTGTGGTGGCCTTGGCAGTACTGGGGGAACAGCTGGACTCGATGGTCTCTGAGGGCTTTTCCAACCCAAACAATCCCATGATTGCCTCTTCCCTCACCCACCTGTCTCATGTCTGCTTTTTCTCTTTTTGTTTCTTTCTGAAGCAGAGGAAGAAGATGAAGAAGAAACAGAGAAGCTGCAGAATGGGAAGGACCGAGGTGAGGGGACAAACCTGTCTGAGAGCTCTGCAGCATTTTCTGACTCACTCCTCTGTGGGTTCACTGGCTCTCTTTGGAGCCCCACCAGGGCCTCTGGGGGCAGGTGGATGGCTCTGGATCAGGGGGATATCTCTGGGTGCAGGGGGATATGTCTGGGTGCAGGGGGATATCTCTGGATAAGATGGATGGCTCTGGATCAGGGGGATATCTCTGGGTGCAGGTGAATATCTCTGGATCAGGGGGATACCTCTGGGTGCAGGTGGCTCCAGGTGCAGGTGGCTCTGGTGGAGCAGCCCCCTGGCCGGTGCTGTGGCTGTGCCCTGGCACGTGTCACATCCCAGCCCCAGTCACTGTCCCCAGCACCCGCCACGGGCCGATGTCGCAGCCGCAGTCCCGTCCTGTGCCCGGCTTCCAGGGATGCTTTTCTTCCAGCAAAGGTCACACACGGAAATGTGCGAGAGGAGGAGGAGGAGCTGCTCTGGGTGCTGCAGGAAATACAGCTCAGAAAGATGGATCGGACAAAACCCAGCGTGGGGCAGTCACCAGGGAAGTCCCTGAGCGGTGGGACTGTCACCTGCTCAGCCCCTGCCCACGGTGACCTTGGCTGGACAAGTGTCCAGAGTCCCTGTGCCGATGGGGATCCCACGGTGACCTCGGCTGGACAAGTGTCCCCGTGCCAATGGCAGTCCCACACAGGCAGTGCCACCAGTGTCACAAGAGGTCCCTTTCATCCCTGTGTCCCTGGTCTCCTCCCAGGCTTTCTCCGTGTGCTGACAAATCCATGGCACATTCCACTGGAGTTATCCCAGAGCTGGAAGGGATCCTCATGGCCTCAGGATTTTCAGGGCAGTGTGAGGAAGGGGGTTTCGGGATCTGCTCCTCACCTCACCAGGAAGCTCCTCCTGGACCCTCCCAGGGGCAGGACCTCGCTCGGGGCTCTCCTGGCTTCTGCTTTCGATGTTTCAAACCCAAACACGAGGAACAGCCTTGGCCGGGTGTGAATCAGCCCCGGCATTTGTCTCACTTGAGCCAAACCCAATTCCATCATCAACAGCCCGGGACTTTGAGCCTGGTTTTGTTACACACACATTTCCTGCTGGCTCAGCTGCTGCAGCGGAGCTCACGTTTCTCCCAAAAGAGCTCATTTTCCTGAGTTTTCCCATCCACTGAGTTCTGCAGAGCATCCAGGTGTTTGGAGATGCTCTGTTCCTTTGCCCACCAGTATTTGAACTTGGTGGGAAGGAGCGCGGGAAGTTTGATTTTGGCTAAAGCAGGGGTTTTCAAAGCAGAATCGCCCCGGCTCCGAGTCACAGGACCCTCTTTGCCTCAGAACATTCCTCATCGCTGGAATATTTTAGATGCTTACCAGATGACCCGTATGGCTTTTTCCAAATATGCATTGTGTCTTGCCTGGGAAATGGGCAAAGGGGGACTCTGAGGCGCTGCAGCGTGATGTATGGGAGCAGAGATGGAACACAAACTCTCCGTTACTCATCGCAGCAGCACGAAGCCGGGAAGGGACGGCCCAGACGTGTCCAAGAGCAGAACTGGGTCCAAAAGCCTCCGTGTGGAATGTAAATATTATCCCTGCCAGGGAAAAAGCGGTTTCTTGCAGTCCCAGAGCCGGTGAGGTAAATGTCTGGCAGGGAAATCGAGGAATGATCAATATGGAAGTGCAGCCCTGCGGCGTGGGCTGGGGGCAGCTGCTCCGGCCCCGCGCGAGGGGGCTCTGGGGTGTGGGAACATCAGGGATGGGCGACACCAAAGCCGAGGTTATAGACTGGGACCTGTGGCCGGGGTGCTCCGGGCATGGGGGGCCTGGCCCCATGTCCACAGTGAGCTCCACCTGCCCCGGATTCACCTTCGGGAGCAGTCCTGGCCCAGCAGCGCGCTCCCAGATGGAATGAGCAAGAGGAAAAAGCAGCTCGGGTGTTGCCCAGCTCCTGCACCCCCACGGACAAGGGAGAGGCTGGACCTCACGGGGACCTCACTGCCATGGGTTCAGAGAATCATCCTGGAGTGGTTTGGGTGGGAAGGGACCCCAAAGCCCATCCAGTGCCATCCCCGCCATGGGCGGGGACACCTTCCACTGTCCCAGGGTGCTCCAAGCCCCGTCCAGCCTGGCCTTGGACACTGCCAGGGATCCAGGGGCAGCCACAGCTGCTCTGGGCACCCTGTGCCAGGGCCTGCCCACCCTCCCAGGGAACAATTCCCTCCCAATGTCCACTCCAAATCGACCTTCTTTTGACTTAAAGCCACTCCTAGGGACGGCATCGTCCTTGGGCTTCCTCACAAGTTTCTCCATGTAGTTATCTCCTATTTCCCTGTGTCCCAATTAATCAACCCCAGCACTGCCCTCCCTGCTGGAGAGGCTGACCTTCAATGGAGCAGGGGTGGCTTTGGGGGGATGAAATCATCCGGGAGGATTCCCAGCCAGCTGCGTCCGTTGTGCTTGGGACCACAAAGCGGCATCTCCAGAGGTGTCCCCGAGGTTTCCAGGCTCCGGAGAGCACAGCTGGGAGCTGGCAGAGCCTCCCCCGTGCAGTCCTGCTGGATGACACCCCGCGGCAGCTCAGCCTCGGTGCTCCCGTCGTGGTGCCCCCCTGGAACCTGGCGCTGTGCGTCCACACGCTCACCTCTGCCAGGGCCTGTTCCAGCTGGGACCCGCTCTGCCAGGGCTGCCCTGCAATCCCTGCTTGCGAGGTCCTGCTGCCACTCAGGCACCGCCTTCCTCTTGGCGGCCAGGAGGTGAACCCAGGACAACATCACCTGAGACTCTCCATGTCCTTGTCCCTTCCTGTATTGACCATTTGGATTTTATAGCCCTGAAACCACTGGAAGAGGGACTAAAGACCTGGGTTCTGCTCAAACTGGTGGAAATGGGGAGTTTTCTGATCCATTACATTTCCCGAACAAAAATATCCAATTTGGAATGGGATTCTGGCACTGGCACAGTGGTTGCCCCTGGATCCCTGGCAGTGCCCAAGGCCAAGCTGGATGGGGCTTGGGGCACCCTGAGACAGTGGAAGGTGTCCCTGCCCATGGCAGGGGTGGCACTGGATGGGCTTTAAGGTCCCTTCCCACCCAAACCATTCCCAGGTGATTCCATGGAATGCACCTGCCCATCCCGGCCAAAACCGAGGTCCCGCATCCCCCTGTTCCCAGAGGGACCTCTGCAGTGACACCGAGCTGGGAGCGGCGGCCGTGCCCCTGGGGCCTCACCAGGCTGGAGCAGTGCCCTGCCAGAACCTCCTGCAGCTCAGCGAGGGAAGTGCCGAGGCCTGGGAACGAGCCCAGGTGCCGGGACAGGCTGGAGGCCACCCCACACAGCCTGGCAGGGCCAGCCTGGGGCTGGGGACACCGAGGTGCCCCCGCGGCAGTGACGCGTCCTTGCGCGGCGAGGGTCGGTGGTTCCTGGCTGGGCTGGCACGGCACCGCTGGCGAGGAGGGGACGGTCCTGCCCCTCGGCCCGGCCCCGGTGAGGCCACCCCGGAGCGCTGGGTGCAGCTGAGCTCCCCAGGACAGAGGGACAGGGAAGGACCGTGGCAGTGACGAAGGTGATGCTTGGAAAGGCTGAGGGCACTGGGATCAAAGCAATGTGTACAAACAGCTCCTGGGAGAGACTCAGGGAAACTGAGGCAGAATCTCCTCTGTGGTGCCTGGGGAGAAGACAAGTGACAAGGAACAAAGGAAATCCTGTTTTATAAAACTACTGGTTTACCCCAAGGCTGGTCCAGCAGAGGCTGACCCAAGAGGCTGTGGGATGTCCGCCCCTGGATATCCTCAGACCCCACGGGGGAAGGTCCTGAGCAGCCTGTGGAGCTGGCCCTGCCCCAAGAGCTTGGTCTGGGCGGCCCCACCCCGGCCGTGCCAGGATTTCTGGGCTTTGGGGATCAGGAGCACTTCTCCACCTGCCTGGACGTTCAGAGGACTTGCTGTGAATGTCCAGGTGGGCAGTCCCGGGGGATTCCCATGGGAGCAGTAGGAGATGGGGGGCAGATCCTTCATTTGGTGGGAACTGAAACGCTCCACATGCTAACCTGCGCTTCCCTGTGTTGCAGGTTAGGAGAGGGCCGCAGGCTGGACAGCGACTCAGGTAAGGATGGGCACATGTCCCATCTCCAGCAGCTCCTGGGGCTCCTGTCACCCCCCACTCTTGTCCTGTTTCTGCACCAGGAAGGTCCCACCTGCCCATCCCTCGCAGTGCTCAAAAGGATGTTTTCCACAGAAAACATTCCCATTATGGAATGGGTTGGGTGGGAAGTGACCTTAAAACTCCTCTCATTTCACCCCCTGCCATGGGCAGGGACACCTTCCACTGTCCCAGGTTGTTCCATACCCCAATCTCCAGCCTGGCCTTGGGCACTGCCAGGGATCCAGGGGCAGCCACAGCTGCTCTGGGCACCCTGTGCCAGGGCCTGCCCACCCTCCCAGGGAACAATTCCCTCCCAATATCCCATCCATCCCTGCCCTCTGGCAGTGGGAAGCCATTCCCTGTGTCCTGTCCCTCCAGCCCTTGTCCCCAGTCCCTCTCCAGCTCTCCTGGAGCCCCTTTAGGCCCTGCAAGGGGCTCTGAGCTCTCCCCAGAGTGGGAAAACACTGTCACCTTCAGAGAGAGCAGCCTTATCTCCCATTTTATTGTCACTTCTGTAACGAGAGGCCTCAGCCAGGAAACAGGAGCCCGTGGTGCTGGACACTGTCCAGACAGACCAAAAATACGACGTCTGCCCCCTAAAAAGCCGGGGCTTTGAGTTATAACAAGGCACAACAGATGGACAGGCAAACAGGTGGAGCTGCGAGCGGGAGGGCAGGAGCTGGAGCCTGGCAGTGTCTCCAGGGAGATCCTTATCTCCCCCACCTGAAAAGCTGGGAGGAGGAGCCGGTCGGGTTTCCACACTCTCTGGACATTTGCCATAATGCCCATCACTGCCCATTCCCAGCGGGAAGGAGGGTTCTCCCAGCAGAAAAACCTGCCATGGATGCACCCAGAGGGCCAGAAAGGGATGGGGACAGGAGGGGACCTTGCTCCGGGACCTGTTCCCTCACACTGAGGTTGGGTGACTGGAGGCACCAGGCAGGAGAAAGTCTTTCATCTTTAGCCGAGCCCCGGCCCGTGGTGGTCATGGGCCGGGAGAATTAGTGGTGGATCCACACCACAGTTCTGTGGGATAAACGCAGCACCAGCTCCCACCAAGTGTCCTCTGCAGGCCACTGGCAAAGGAGAAAAAAGGGGATTTGCCCTTCCCGCCTCCCGGCCGCTTCAGCAGCGGAAGGAGAGAATCCCAGAGGGGCTCCGGAGTCTTTCTGACAGTTTTTACATTAGAAATTCAAGTCCTGCCTCATCTGGGAAACAATCTGGTAACTCAAGAAGGAGTGAAATTACAGCGTTGGACAGGGAGCCAGCACGGGCAGCCGGTCGTGCCACGGTGTGTGGCTTTTCCTCACATCCCTGAAACCCTCATGGCTTTGGAGAAAGGGATGTGTGGGACCCTGTCACCCCTCAGTGCTCATCCGCACAGGAGGAGCCCCAGTTCCTCCCACCAGAGCCCAGTGGGGCCTCCAGCACCATGAAGGAGCAGCTGCTGAGCACTAAATTAGAGACCACTGAGAAAATGAGAGAGAGGAACCCGTCAGGCTTCTTGATCCTATGGAAAGAATGGGAAAAGACAAAAGAAAAGCAAAAATAGTCCTTTAAACTGTGGTGGCTCTTCCACTGGGGAGAATTTCCTCATGGAAAGGGTGGTCAGGCCTTGGCAGGGGCTGCCCAGGGAGGTTTGGAGTCCTCATCCCTGGAGGTGTCCAAGGAAGGCCTGGAGGTGGCACTCAGTGCCCTGGGCTGGGGACAAGGTGGGCATTGGACTTGATGACCTCGGAGGTCTTTGCTGTCCTCAGTGATTCTGTGATCCCTCAAGCTCCTCCCAGTCCCATGTGTGGTGCCAGGACCAGGTGGGTGCTCCTGAGCCTTCTGGTGGTGGTGGGGTCCAGCCAAGCCAAGCCGGTGGTGATGGGGGGAGCTGGGCAGCATCCTCAGGGGCTTTCAGACAGCAGATCCTGGCTGTTTCGGGGCAAAATCCCCAGCCCCAACCTCACCTTGGCTTGCAAAGTCACCTGGGTCCTCACACTGCCCAGGGACCTGCCGTGGCCTCGGGAGCTGGTGCTTCCCGGTGCCCTGGGGTCCGAGGGGAGGCTCTGGGGTCAGCGGGACACTCCAGTGGGTGCCACACCTTAGGTCCGGTCTGAGCTTGCCAGGGATGGCCCCAGGGGTGCACAGCCCAGCCAGAAGGCTCAGGGGTCATGGAATCATGGACTCACCGAAGCTGGAAAAGCCCTCAGAGCCCATCGAGTCCAACCATCTGCCAAGGCCACACTGCCCCATGTCCCCAGGTGCCACATCCACACAGTTTCTAAATCCCTCCAGGGAGGGGGAATCCACCCCTGCCCTGGGCAGCTGTGCCAGGGCTGGACAAACCTTTCCATAAAGGAATTCTTCACTATACCCAACCTGAGCCTCCCCTGGCCCAGCCTGAGGCCGTTCCCTCTCCTCCTGTCCCTGTTCCCTGGGAGCAGAGCCCGACCCCTCCGGCTGCCCCCTCCTGCCAGGGAGCTGTGCAGAGCCACAAGGGCCCCCAGCCCCTTCCCCAGGTCCCAGCGCTCGAGGCTCCGGGGCCGGGCGGGGGCTCCTGACGGGGTTCTGATGCCGCAGGCTCCGAGGTTGCGCTTGCGATCGAGGGACATCTCCCCCCTTCGGAAGAGGCAGTTCCAGCCCATCCTTCACCATCGTGCAACTGTGACCGATCTCCACCACCTGCTGCCGACACAGCTCTCCCAAAACCACCTGGGGAGCTCTCCCGAGACACCCAGAGGACTCTCCGCGGGCACTGCCCCTTAGGCCATTGCATGTACCCTCGGTGTGTTTCCTAACGGTGACCAGACCATTCCCGCCGGCTCAGCGAGTCATGGGAGGCTTAAAACACAAAAAAAAACCTGAAAGGAAACTGCTGGTGGCTGTTCCCGCTCCGCGTGCTGCTCCATTCCAGTCTCCTCCTGAACAGTGCCACTGTCACGCCCCACGCTGGTCACTCCTCCTGGCTTCTGTCCCTCCCTGTGCATGGAACGAGGGGCACAGGCCCTCCCAGGGTCCCTCCTGCACGGCACGAAGGAGATTCAGCCTCTGAAAACCCACCTGGAGTCAGGTGTGAGGGCCTGTCCTCCCGGGGGTGGATGGTGGGGTGCAGGTGACGGGGGCCCGTGATGGGCCACCAACCTCCGGCATTCCCGGCCCCGCTCTTAAAACGTCCCCAAGCCAAGCAGGGAATTGAGGGAGGAGCGTGGCCAGGCTGAGAGGAGCTGCAGCATCAGGGGTTGGGTTCAGCTCTGGTGGAAATTAGGGAAATAAGGGAGCGGGGGATGGCAGCTCCCCCTGACCCGCTCTGGGCTCCGTCACCGCTCCCAAGACGCGGCCACCAGGCCCAGCCACGGCTGGTTCCAGCTCTTCTTCCCCGTGGTGCTCAGGAATGTTATTTTTAGAGGAAGGAGCCGAGGGCCCTGATGCATCTATAAATATTTATGGAGGGTGATGGATGAAGGGAGCGAGGCACCCTGCGAGCACCCCCAGCTCTGCCCCTTCCCCACACCCCCCGGCCCCGGGAACGCGCTCACCGGGTCCCTCCGGCCGCGGACAGGGACAATAAACACCCTGGTGGCCACAGGTTTGGCTCGATGGAAATGCTGGGAACGAGCTGCCGAGGAGGGAAGGGGAGTGATGAGAACCTGGAGCGAAGCAGCAGCTTCAGCCGGCCAGGGGGGACAGGGATGGGGACAAGGAGAGGAACAGATGGGAACGAGGACAGGGATGGGGAGAGGGATGGAGATGGAGATGGGAATGGCGATAAGGATGGGATGGGAGAGGGATGCAGACAGGAATGAGGATGGGGATGGAGATGGAGACAAGGACAGAGAGAGGGACAACGTTATGTGGGTTTTCAGCTGAATTTGCTGCGTTGTGGGTCCAAGCACAGAAAACAGGAAGTGTTCCCGAAGGCCCAGTGGGGGTGGTGGCGGCCATCAGGAGCTGGGGGTGTCACAGCTGCACAGGGGTCGGGGTCTTTCCCCCAGGCAGAGCTGAGAGGGGCCGGGGGTCTCCCAGGAGGCTGGGGGTCCCCAGCCAAGCCCTGCCGGGGCCAGTGCCAGAGCCGGTGGCACTGCCGGGACAGGGTGGTGGCACTGCCAGGGCAGTGGCAGCCAGCAGAGCTGGGGCACCTGGGCTTTGTGCCCAGGAAAACCTGGCGGGATCCATCGCTTGGAGGGGATGGGGAGGATGCTGCAGGGCCTCCCCAGCCTCCCCTGATGCCAAGGAGAGCGGGATTAGGGGTGCCCAAGGAAGGCTGTTGTGACACGTCACCCAAGGGTGTCACTTAGGGAGGTCAGTGCTGGTCCCCAGACCCTACCAGTGGAGTCCAGCTGGTCGCAGTGTCCCTGGGGCAGGGCAGGGTGGGCTCAGGTGGGTCCTGGGATAGAAACAGCCCAGGAAGCACCAAGGACAAGCCCTCACATGGCTCCGAGCTGTGCTGGGGCAGTTGAAGGGGTCCCTGCACCAGACAGGATGCCCGGAGTCATCCCAGTAACACCGAGCACCTCCAGCAGTGCCGTGCTGGGATGTTGTGTGGGGGAGAAACACCCAGCACCCAACCTCCCTACACCTAACTCCGAACCTGAACTTTCCTTTGCCTTCGGGACAATCACCTTAGCCCCAGAGAAGGGTCCCAACCCGGGTCCTGCTCCAGCATGTGTGGGGTCCCGGGGCTGTGGGGTCACAGAGCTGGGGTCTGGCTGCTCCCCGTCTGCTCCCCCCACTCCTTGCCCGGACCCCCAGACGTGTTCCGGAGGCTGCCGGGGCATTGTGCTCTGTGGCTGTAATTCCCCACCAGCACTGACCGAACTGCCCTGCGAACACCGGGAACGGCACCTCTCCCTCGCCCAGGCCCTCCTGGTTTTCCAGGGAGACCGCTCCGCTCCCAGGGGACAGCCAGTCCCAGTCCCCAGCAGGGCCCCGGTGCCTCTCGCTGATTAAACTGTAATTAACCCCCTTTTAATCACCCGCTGGGCTGAACACAGGCTGGGACAGAGCCACGGGGCTCAGCCAGCTGCACCCTCCGGGTCGGGATCGCCATTTGCAATTCCCTGGAGCAAATTCACCTAAAAGCATTTTCCCGTGGGCAGTCCCCGGGGTTAATGCCAGGAGAGGGACATCCCAGTTGCCACGGGGCAGGGAATAGGGTGGGAGGCACGCGGGGTCCCACACCGGCCGCTCTGTGGGTGACAGGCACAAGGACAGCGTGGCCTTGGCCGCTCCTGCCGTTCCTGGCGCCCCGAGCCCCGGCGGGGCCCACGCAGCCGGGCTGTCCCTGGGGGCACACCAAGCTGCGGTGCCATTCCCTGTTCCTGCAGGCACAGGCGAGTGCGGGAGCAAGCAGGATTGTCCCCGGGAGCAGGATTGTCCCCGGGAGCGGGACTGTCCCCGGGAGCGGCTGGCGAAGCCGCGCCGGAGCTGATGCCGTAAGCACGGGGAACGTTTCCAGCAGCAGCCTGTGAGCAGGGAGCCATGTTCTGTCATCCGCCAAATATTTAATAAATCCATCTCCTCCCTGCGGGGTGTCTTGTCCCTTCGCCATGTGGAAAAGGCAAGGATTTCATGAAAAAAAGGGAAGAAGGGTTTTCCTAGGCAGCGGCTGCTCGGAGGCGGGAGCAGCTGCGGGCGCTGTGCCGTGGGGCCGCGGCGGAGCCGGAGATCCCCGCATTGGTCATGGCCGCAGGTCACCGGGAGCGGACAGAGCCGCCAGTGTTCGGCCTCGGCACAGCGCCGGCCCGGCACAGCTGCCCCCGCCGCCAGATGTGCCCCCGCCGCACACCCCGCACATCTGGCAGGGGAGAACGGGCTCGGGGGCATCAAGGTGGTGACACCCACAGCAGAAGCCCCAGTCCCTGCCGGAGACTCCCTGGGCTCGGTGTCACCGCTGCTGCCCCGGACACGGAGCCGCTGCTGGCGGGAGCCTCGGGCCCCATCCGCCCCCGCACCGGGCTGGCAGATGGGTCACAGCCGGCACCGGCTCCCCGGGAGATGCCCAGCGCCCGCTGCCAGGCCCAGCAGCGATGCCGGACACCCGGGCCCTCCCGCCACCGCTGCCGAGGGACCCCCGCTCCCACCATCCCGGCAGAGCTGCCGGCGGAAACCTTATCCCTCGGAATCCGCTGGGTGCCGGGCACAGGTGCGTTCTCTCCACTCGCCAGCCCCAGTTTGGCACTGCACTGCCCCTTTCCCGGCGGTCATTTGTTTTTTGGATCCGGCATCCTGGTGGGAAAGATCCAGACCCTTCCCAGAGCCGGGGTTGTGCTCCTCAGCCCGGCATGGGGTGAGGCGGGAGCGAGGAAGCGCGGACGGCGCGGGGACGCCGTGTGCCCAGGGCCCGAGCGTTGTGCGCGGGCTCTGCCGCCGTGGCACCGGCACCCCCGGGACACCGGAGCGCTCTGGGACACCACCAGGGGCCCTGCCTGTCCCCAGCAGTGGCATCGTCCCTGGCAGGGGCCCTGCCCACCCGTGCCCACCACTGCACCACCGCGCTGGGTGCCGCCAGCCCTGTCCCCTCTGTCCTCCCCCCGCCCACAGCACCCCCAGGTCCCTGCCTCACCCACCCCGAACTACCCGCGCCCCCTGCCAGGCTCCGTTTGGGGACACGAAACCCCCGCGGTGGCGGGGGGGCCTTGGTGAGCCCCGAGCTGCTCCCGGGCACAGCCCCAGCCCGGGGCCCCCTCCCACGGTACGGGGCCCCCACCCGCCCCGTCCCTCCCGCGGGGACGTGGGGGCTGCGCACGGACACGCAAGCCGTGCAGGCTCGGCCAGGCCCAATGGCACCGATGTCCCCGTCCCTGCCCCGATGCTCATCCCACAGGCAGTAACCCTTTCACACCTCATTAGAGCCGCAATTAACCCCGATTATTCCCAGCTGCGGGGGGAGGGGCAGCTCCCGCTCAGAGTGGGAGGCAGCAGATGGGCTCAGCCCCACGAAGACCCCAGGAACCCCATGGAGACCCCAGGGTCTCAGTGCACCCCAAGGAGACTGCAGGAACCCCATCTGCCCCAGAGAGACCCTAAAGACCCCAAGTGCCCCACCGAGAGCCCAAGAAGCTCCTGCACCCCAAGGAGACCACAGGGACCCCCAACACCTCATGGAGACCCCAGGATCTCCGTGCGCCCCAAGGAGCCCTCATGGATGCCCTGTACCCCAGGAATCCCACTGGCCTGGGAAAAAGGTCGGCCCCAGCCAGCCCCGTGTCCACATAGCTCCAACACCCGCAGCCAGCCCCGGGGCAGCCCCGGCGTGGGGGCACAGCTGGGGGCACCCGGTGTCCCCCCGCACGTGGCCGGGGGCTCGGGTCAGTGCCAGATCCCGGGGCTGCTCCCTGGGCCCCCCTGGCCACTGCGGCTCCTTCCGTCCCCGGATCAATCCCTTTACTCCGCTCCAGGCCGCTGACCCCCCCCCACCCTTCATCCCAGCCCTCCTCCTCCTCCTCCTGCCCCACAGAGCGCAGCCTTCAGTGGCAAACACGACGCCGGGCGGGTGTGGCCGCAGGTGCCGGGAGCCCCGAGCCCGTCCCGGTTCAGTGGGGGCCGTGGCCCCTCCCGGGGGTCCCGGACCCCGCCGTGCCAGCACACGCGGCTCCGTGTGACACGCGCCGTGTCCCCGGGACAGCCACCGCCACGTGCTGCCAGTGCCACCAGCACTGCCACGGCCACGCGCCTGTGGCCGCTGCGTGCCAGGGCTGGCACAAGCCCCGGTGGCGCTTGGGGACGTGGCGCCGGGGACACGGCCCCACCGAGCCCCTTCCAGCCCCCTCCTCCCGCAGGCACGACGGCGGCCGGGGGGCCCGGGGCGCGCGGGGTCAGCGCGGTCCCCGTGGCCGGGGGATGCCGGGACCGTCGGCCATTTCTGCTTGTGCAGGAATTCGGCGGCGGTTGCATAACGAGGAGCCCTCGGAGCTGGAAACGAGGTCAGGCGGGAGCGGGGGGAGCGGGGACAGCGGGGACAGCGGGGACCGGCCACAGCTGCTCACCCTCCCGGGCTGAGGCGGCAGGAGGGAGCCACACGCCGGGAGTGGCACCGGGGCACGGCACGGCGACCTTGCCCAGCGGTGGCAGTGCCGAGAGCACGGGGGTCCCTCGGGCCACGGTGCCGCCACATCTATGTCTCTTGGGATCCCTCTGGCTATGGAAGCATCACACCTGTGTCCCTTGGGTCACTTGAGCCATGGTGGCACCGTGCCTGGGTCCCTTGGGGTCCCTCAGATCATGGTGACATCACACCTATGTCCCTCTGAGGTCCCTCAGGCCGTGGTGCCATCACACCTGCATCCCTCAGGGTCACCATCCCTTGGCCGGCACCGCTGCCGCCCTCATTACCCCGCGTCACCCCTCGGCTCACCAGCAGCGCTGGCCATGTCCTCACGCCCCGTGCCCCCAGGGCCTGGCAGAGGTGCCCGGGGAGGGTCACCCCACCCTGGCACACCAATGCCACCCGGGCACACCGCGACGCTGCTCAGCAGGTGCCACCGGCTCCCTCTGCGCCGAGGAGCCCCAGCCGCTCCCCGGACTGTCCGGGCTGTCCGTGTCACCGGCACCGGCTTAATTTGGTGCCCGCCCTCCAGGCGAGATTAATTAATCCGATCCCCGCCCGGAGGGACCTGCCTGTGCACTGGCAGCTGTCACCGTGTCACCGGGTCGTGGTGCCGCTGCTCTCTCGGTGACAAGGCTGAGCTGCCGGGGGGTGCTCAACGTGGGGGGACCCCGGGGACCCCCGGCTCTGCCGGGGTGTGGGGAGCCTGGGGAGCACCGATTCTGGGTGGAACACCCTGGTAGTGCATGAGGGACGGATGGCCCCTGGTGCTGCCCTGTCCATGGGATGGGAGAGTTAGGGCGCTTGGAAGAGCCCTGAGGGAGCTGCTGCCCTCCTCCAGCCACCCCGAGCTCCGTCAGGGATTATCCAGGGGCTAATTCCACCTGGTACCAAAACGAGCTGCCAGGGCAGGAGAGGCTGCGGAGGAGCCGGCGGGGCAGGACAGGTGTGTGGGGCAGAAGGGAGGGAAGGTGGCTCCAACACTCCCAGCAAGGCAATGGCAACAACTGAGCCCCACGGACAGGGGCAGGGGACACAGCTGGGGACACCTCCCGCCCTGGGACATGGCGACAGGGCTGAAAAAGCCGAGCGCTGGAGGCTGATCTGCTCAGCAGGCCATGGAGGTTTCTCAGGGGCAGAGCCCCGGCCATGGGGCTCCTCAGCCTTGCAGGGGTCTTTAGAGCATGGAGGGGATGGAATGCCAGCTCCCATGGAGCAGGATGGCTGTGCAGGAGCATGGAGACACCAAGACCTGGTGTGGGAGATGGATGACCCATGGCCATCCTCCTCCTCTGCTCAGCCCAGCCCAGCCCAGCCCAGCCTGGCCCAGCGTGGGGCTGTTCCCCAGCATGGGATCCGGGGGGTGAATCCCAATCCCAGCCCATCACAGCCCTGCCCATGGGATTTGGGGGCGCAATCCCAATCCCAGCCCAACAGGACCCTGCCTGTATGATTTGGGGGATCAATCCCAGTCCTCTGCTCTGGTCCAGGGGCACATTCCCCTTTCCCCTGGGATCCCCAGCACCCACAGGAGGCTCCTGCAGGACACCTGCAGGAGTGAGCAGGGCCTATCCCACCAGAGAACACACCATTAATTAACACTGTTAATTAATGTGTTATTTTGCAGTGCCCCCCTGTGCACCAGGAGCCTTCCAGCACTGAGGGCGAGGGGAGCCCTGCCCAGGGGACTCCTCCCGGGGCTGCATCCCGGCACAGCCGGGCAGGAATGGGGCTGCCAAAGCACAGCCAGGTGGTGCTGGGCCCTTCCATGCCCGTGCCAGGGTCTGTGGCACAGCCCTGGAACCCCAGACAGTGTCCACGCGGTGCTGGATGCTCCAAGGGTCCCCCCAAAGTCACCCCATCCCGAGCACCTGCCAGTGCCGGCCGTGGCCTGGATCAAGCCCAGGCTTTTGTGGGCTGAAAGCAACACCTGTGCCAGGTGTTGGGAGTGGCAGCGTGAGCTCCCCACGGCTCTTCTGGAGCCTCCAGCGCTCCTGCAGTCCAGCCCTGAGCCCCCGACTCCGTGCGCTGCTGAGCAGCCGGTGGGTTGTCCTGGCAGTGCCCGGCTCTCCGATCCCAGCCCAGCTCCCGCTGCCCCGCCAGACCGCGTCAGACCCATCAGAGGGAGCTACAAATCCCCCTCCCCAAAGACACCCCAGTTCCCAAGGCCTTGGCTCCGCTTCTGTGGATCTCTGCCCGCCGAAATCCCTGCCCGGCTCTGAGCTTCCCAAGGAGCCACCAGGCCAGCACCTCACAGGGATGGGATCGAGGACGCTCTGGTCTCCCCTCAGCCTGGCATCCCCCTACCCAGGAGGCATCCTCCTACCCGGGGAGGATCCAGGGGCCCCACGCAGCCCCGGCGTGGGGTAACCAGCGGGCAGAACTCCCGGAGATGTCCTGTCAGTGACCAGGGGCTGTGCTGGTACCAGGGGGACACGACTGGCATGAGCGTGGGGAGGAGGGATGGGGTGAGAAGGGATGGCTTGGCTTGGCTTGGCTTGGCTTGGCTTGGCTTGGCTTGGCTTGGCATGGCATGGCCTGGCCTGGCATGGCTTGGCACTGCACAGCTCTTGACCACACTTGGCTTGGCCTGGCCTGGCTTGGCACAGCACAGCTTGGCACGGCTTGGCATGACACTGAACAGCCCTTGACTGCACTTGGCTTGGCTTGATCTGGTACGGTCTGGCTTGGCAGGGTACAGCCTAGCCTGGCTTAGCATGGCACAGCCCTTGACTCTGCTTAGCTTGGCTTGACTCAGACCAGCCTGGCCTGGCTTGGCATGGCACAGTTTGGCACAGCATGGCATGGCTTAGCTTGACACTGTACAGGCCTTGACTGTCTTTGGCTTGACCCTGCCTGGCTTGGCTTGGCCTGGCGTGACTCGGCTTGGCATGGAATGGCTTGGCTGGTCTTAGCATGGCAGAGCTTGGCAGGGCTTGGCACGGCATGGCTTGGCATGGCATGGCACTGCACAGCCACTGACTGCACTTGACTTGGATTGATCTGGCATGGTCTGGCTTGGCACGGCATGGCTTGGCTTGGCACTGCACAGCCCTTTACTATGCCTGGCTTGGCTCGGACCAGCCTGGCTTGGCCTGGCCCGGCCTGGCACAGCTCAGCTTGGCACAGCTTGGCTTGACATGGCACAGCCCTTGTCCACACTTGGCTTGGCCCAGCCTGGGTTGGCACAGCACGGACTGCCTTGGCA
>VXAZ01006360.1:0-11278 GCA_013399875.1 Gymnorhina tibicen
GGAACAAACGCCATTTTGTGGCTGAATTTGGGGGTTACAACCGGGGGAAATAGGGGAGGAAAAAGGGTTTTGGGAAGGTTCCGTGACGGGTTCGCGACTCCCGCCACGGCAAGGGGGTGGAGGAGGACGAGGAGGGCCAGGAGGACGGTAGCTCTCCTGCGCCGGTCGGCGAGTTGCACCTCCCGATCTCCCCCACTTAGGGGAAACAGGGTTAGGGTCGGGGGGTAGGGTACAAGAGGGACGGGATAGAACTGGGGATAAACCGCGCGGATTCCTCCCCCGGGGGCTAAGCGATTCGCAAACAGAAATCAAAAGCGGATAAAAACGAATCGCCGCCTCGTCCCCTGCCGCTCTGAGGGAGGACATTTTTGCCCCCACCTCATTCCAAAAACGAATGTCCCTAACGCGGTCAGGGGACACCCGGGGAAAGTTAACAAAAAGCCAGCGAACAAAACGTTTTAACAACCCCTTAGAAAAACTTCTCCCCCCCACCATAAGGGTTCCCGCAACTTGGAGATAAACCTCTTTTTGAGCTACGGACAACTTAGACCCCATTTTTCAAAGCAGAAAGAAAAACCCGCAGCTCAAAAACCCACCCTGCCCGGAGGTAAAAGGAGAAACGGAAAGAAAAGGGCCCCGGAGCCAGGAAGCACCCCTTTTAAAACAGAAAAACCCCTCAGGGAGGGATACTTGCCTAAGAAAATAACTGGCCCGGGAACAGAAACCCTCCGGACAGGTCCACCTCTCGGAGCCGGCCCTCCACGGGGTCTGGGAAGGGTTTTTCGGCTCCTCTTCACCCCAGGAGCACTACCGCGCAAAAAGCGGCATGCTGCACTTGGGGCGTTGGCTATCCCACGTGGTCCGGCGATTCGCAGTTCACGGTCGTTTGACCGGTGCACCAGAAAAGAAGCCCTCTGGTCAAGTGGTCAGTTGTCCAGCTGTCCAGAGAGCTCCCACGTTTGGGCGCCAAACTGTCGCTTTGGCCACTGGCCGCCCGGAGGCCACGGCAGGCGACAAGGTCTGGTGTCCCGGTCGACGGGAGAGAAAGCACCTGCCCTGTCAGCAGCTGTTGGCTCCCTGCAGGAGACCCACAAGCAGGCAGGCTGCAGCACCGCTGTTGCCGAGCAACTGAGAGGCGATAAAGGGCTGAGGGACCTCTTTCTTGTGCTCTAAGTTCCAACTTTATTGTCCCGCGAGGGAGAAACAAGGTAACAGGCGAACTCGTTGAAGGGCGAGCGCAAGAAAAAAGGCGAGAGGCGTGGCCACAAGCCTCCTTTTGAGGGGTACCAAAAAGGGGAGGAACAAGGGGTACAAACCAATAGGGAATTGATGGGGAATGACAGATAACAAATCAGGGGAATACAAAGGAGGGACTTACAAACAGAAACCAATCGACAACCGAAGAGAAAAGAACTTTCCAGACCAGAATGCATATGCAACGAAGGTAATGAATAAACATGACAACAGGCAACTAATAGAAAATGGGGAACAGAAGAAGGGTCTGGAAAGGAGGGAGGAGATGTCGCAGGGGCGACACCCAGATGGTGGCGACTCTACTCCCCCGACCCGCCCCCCGGGTCGGAGTCATAGGCGGGGAAATCCACCCACTGCATGTTGTCCAGCCGCGAAGTGGGCTGAGCCACAGCAACAATAACCAAACATCCTTCATCGAAACAAGCCAACCCACAATGACAGACATGGATGGCATCCACATGAACTCCTGATGACGGTTCCCAAGGCACTCACGTGGAGCCAGACAGGCATCACTTAAGATTCCAATACCCTTCCACCAAAACAGCACCACAGTGGAAAACCTCTGGAGAAGAATGATTTCTAGAAACATGGAAAAAAAACCCCTTAAGCAGGTATAATCCAGGTTTTGGGAACAAATCTATTGTGAAGACAGGACAAGGTGTGTGTGCAGCCCTGCAAAACTCCAGAAACAGCAAACTTGCACAATACTTTTCGGACATCCAGCATCCTTGTGAATACAACTCCAACACCACCCAGGCCCACAGCAAAGGAGCAGGATCTGAGCACGTCTCTACAGCTCTAGGTCAGACATGACATCTGTTGGAGGACAGAGGTGAAACAGAGCACCACGAGCAAGTGAATGGAAACACTGAATTCCTGCTCTTCTACACTGCTTAGCTTTGGCCCACTTTTTTATCCTTTCCCTGATCACTTCACCTAGCTGCCTCCTAAACAACACCGATGCGAGTTGCAGGGGCCTGTTCACTCCAAAAAATGGTCCCCAAAGGCAACAGGAGTAAGACTGCACCAGACCTAGCTCACTCCATCTTACATGGTCTTCCAAACCTGCTCCGAAATCCTCTGCGCCCTCAGCACCCACTTGCTTAGTCAGCAGTGTAACCATGACCAATAACCTGCTGTGCCCATAAATGATACAACTTCACTCATACTACCAACAATTTTTTTTCTTTTTTTTGCAATTGTTCTGTGTCTTTCTGGGCAACAATATTTATACATCAGGGAAGACTGGCTGGGGGCCTTCTCCAAAGAACAAAAAGTTTCACATGCTTGTGCAATTGTTAAGAGTTATAGAACAGGCTTCAATGCAAAAGTAATCAGCCACCCTCAGCAACGTGGTAACTGACAATTATTTAAGTCACTACTTTCTCCCTGCTTTCCTATTTGAGTGTTTCCACAAATCATGACTCCTTGCACAAGAGAAAATCATTCTGAAATAAGCTATTAACAGACTGAGGTGCATTTGTTGATACTTAAAGGAATGTAAAAAATTGTGAAGGCTCATGCTAGCTAGTGAACTACCAAGAAGAAGGATGACTACTCAGACTGAGCACACCACTGCCCTTGGAGTCAGCTGACCTTGTTTAATAAATAAGTTCCCTTCACTCCATGCTCCTGCAAACTCAGACCACGATGTTGTACTGTAAATACAACATCTTGTAGGGCGTGAAGACTGAGCGCTACCAAGTCATGAAATTGTTCCTGGTTTGTTGCCTATCCAAACAAGCCTAGCTTTCCTGGGCAGCCTAGCTCAACTCTGGCAGGATGAATGCTAAAAGGCTGTAACAATGGTTTATTTGATAGGAGTGAGGTCTGGTTTTGCAAGAGCGACCTTTAAACTCCTTGTCCAGTATGGTTTGCGGTAACAATTCATTTGTTTCTACCATTAAACAAGAAGGCAGTCTCAGAGGCAGCCCAGCAATCCACGAGATTCACACCATTATGGTGAGTCAAACTCTGGTATCAGGACTACTCCCACACCCATTGCTGATGGTACAGGATGCTTTAGACACCTTCTCCTCAAGAGAACAAGATGCTGGATGACTGCTGGCCTAACAAGAAAAATTACACACAACCCAAGATAAATAGATTATGGGTTGGGGTTTTTTCTCTAGTAGCAAAGAAAAGGTGAGCAGCACCTGAGCATGTCTGCCTTACAGCTGAGAGAGGAAGGAGAGGAAAACACGAAAGAACACCAGACTGGGACTATCCCACCTGCTACTGCTGGTTAAAACAACCAAAGACACAGGTAAACTATCGTTTTCTCAGAAAATAAGGTATCTGCTATAGCCATGCATGAAGATTTCAGTGATTTTAATCCATAAATATTGTCATGGTTTGACCCCAGCTAGCAACTAAGTACCACATAGCTGCTTGCTCACTTTCTGTCCTTGCAGTGGGGAGGAGAACCAGAAATCAACCACCACGGGTTGAAAAAAGAATAGTTTAATAATGGGAACAAAATAAAATGCAACAATAATAACAACAACATAAATAGTAATTGCAATGGAAACGAAAGATAGAGGGAGGCATAAAACCCAATAGAAACAAGTGATGCTCAGTACACTTGCTCACCACACACTGACCAATGCCCAGCCCATCCCCGAGCAGCAATCAGCAGCTCCCAGCAAAACACCAGCAGTTTATATACTGGGCATGACATTCTGTGAAATGGAATATCCCTTTGGCCAGTTCAGGATGCCTGTCCTGGCCATGCTCCCTCCAGATCTTTGTATGCCTGCCCACTGGTAGAGCATGGGAACCTGAAAAGTCCTTGACTTAGAGCAAGTACTACTCAGCAACAACTAAAACACCAGTGTTATAAACATTCTCATACCAAATCCAAAACACAGCACTATACCATCTACTGGGAAGAAAATCAGCTTTTTTCCAGCTGAAACCAGAACAAATATCATGGGGTAGGAGAGGGGGAGAAGAGACAAGGAGATGTCTTCCTGGCAAGTCACACTCATAAGTACTCTCCTCTTCACACCCCTTCCCTCCCCAAGTTCATTTCTTTCCTACACAAATGAGTTAAAGTTGACTGCTGAACAAAAACACAGCAGCATCACTCCTTCCAACTATTTTGCTTTGTTTACAGCCAAAGCAGATGATTCATCTTAGATGGACTTGAATGCATGGGAATGAAATGAAGACAAATTCATAGCCAGAAATAAATTCCTGAGGGTTTTCTTCTTCAGCAGTCTGACTCAAGATCTTTGTTGATACAGCATCACCACAGAAAATGGGCAAGTTCAACATCTGGCCTTGGCTGTCCATCAGTTTCAGTAAGATGACTTCCAGTGACCTTAATTCAATTCATCATGAAGCAAAGCCTACCTACCAATCAGCAGCCCTAAGATTATTTAACACCTAGTAGTCTACATAGATTTCTTTCTCTTTTTATCATCTTTTATTTAGGATTCCGAGGAACCAATACTCTAACTTTGGGCAATGTAGGTCAGTTCTGTTGAATCAATATAGTTTTCTGTAGAAAAAGATCTAAAACTTATACAAAATCTTTCAAAATATTTCTCATTCTGGACCTACCATTACTTTTATTTGATCTGGGTTTTACCAGAGGACTAGTTTACTTAAATCTAGTGAAAACAACCTGGGAGGAGTCACTGGCTTAAAATGCTCATCCAGCACTAACTACTGTGAAATAGGACTCTTGCTTCTTTTCTTTCCAGATGTAGCTGCAAGGTGTTAAAGGCACTAACAGAAATAACTTCTGTTGCCTGCCTCAAGAGGTTCTCCAGCACTAAACCAGTCCCAAGGAGGAGATGGTCACAGGAAGTCTCAGCTCCAGTATGCAGTTAGAGATGTTTATTCTTCTACCGACACTGATAAGGATTTTGATGACAGCCTACAAAAGTGATCCAGAAATAGAAACTTCAAATGATGTTGTGTAAAAGAAGGTCAAGGGAAACGTACACAAGAAACATGCAAACACAGATGGATACTTGAATCAAATAGGATATAGGATGTCTCACTGTAAATAGCAAGCACCTGATTTTTGAAGAGGAAGATGTGGAACTTGGCTTACTAAAATCTCAGTTACTACATTCAAATCAATATAGAGAACTATTCCAATCAATATAGAGAACCAGCTTGATGGTACAAGAAACATTCACAGACATTTGTTAGAGAGAGTCCAAAGGAGGCTACAGAGATGATCAGGGGGCTGGAAAGAGTTTGGGTTGTTCAGCCTAGAGCAGAGAAGGCTTCAGGGAGATCTTACAGCACCTTCCAGTACCTAAAGGGAAGAGAACTGGAGAGGGACTTTTTACAAGGGCATTGTAGCGATAGGACAAGGGGGAATGGCTTCAAACAAAGAGAGCAGGTTTAGATTCGATATTAGGAAGAAATTCTTTTCCTTACTGTGAGGGTGGTGAGATACCAGGACAGGTTGCCCAGGGAAGCTGTGAATGCCCCATCTCTGGCAGTGTTCAAGGCCAAGTTGGATGGGGCCCTAACAACCTGGTCTAGTGGAAGGTGTCCCTGCCCATGGCAGGTGGGTTGGAATAAGATGACCTTTAAAGGTCCCTTCCAACCCAAACCATTCAAAATTTACATGTTTATTATTACAGTGGGTAGAAGATGAATGGAGAATAGACTCAAGAAGCTCTCACAACAGAAAACTGTTCAGAATAAAAACCTGCAGGAAAAATATCCCAGGGGGAAAAAATCTGATAGTGACCATTATACTCCCTGTCTACACATAAGAGGTTCTGTGTAAAGACAATTAGATCCTCCATTTTTCAGCAATACCAGTTTAAATTTTCTATTGAACATTGTCTGGGATGGAAGATTATTATTAGTTCTCAACGGGTAAGATCAAATTCAAATATAATACCAGCTAAAAGTAATGAAGTCAATGGAAAGTACTGAACTAGTGAAAATAGTTCATCTGATATAGAAATTACACTTTTGCATGTGGCAAGACTGGAGGGGTCATCAATCTTTCCCGAGGACAGGCAGAAGATGAGTAAAAAAAGAAACTCTATACCAGCTGCCTGAGCTTTTAAAGTGCAAGGGCACATACAAGCAATGCATCTGCTGCTAAGATACTGAATATCATCAGCAAGAGGCCATGGTGATGATTTGTTTGTTTTGGGACTTTCAATAGCTCTTTGTTTTTTAATAACAGAGGATCCTAATACATCTGTAATTTTGCTCATCCATCCAATGGATTCAGGTTCAGTTCAGCTGCAGTTCTATAAATTAGAGACAAAGTCTAGACATAAAATACATTATTAGCTCATATGTGTTTCATGCTTTTGCCAAAAGCAAGAGGCCTCTGTCTTTTAACATGAGGATGAGATGGCTTACCAATTAAAATGTTCTTCTTTTAATAAGAAACCACAACCAAAAGGAACTGATTTAATTTAAATGTGAAACTTTATGGATTGGGGACACTTGGCCTGCTGAACACAAACTCTTTGGTCTATACAGACCAACCTTCCATATTTAAGTCGTCATAATTTCATTCCTCAACTTAAGCTACAGTTTACCTTGTACGTTTTCTTCACTAAGCAGTTCAACTCTTGCACAAATCAAGTGCTCTGCAGCATCTGCATACCAGTGTAAGTCACCAGTTGGAGAGAATTTCAGGACGTAAGATAAGTAATTAGAAACAAGAGAATTTCAGGACGTAAGATAAGTAATTAGAAACAAGAAAAAATGCCTAAAACATCTTCAGATGCTAGAGACTTTCTGAGGGAAAAGAAAAGGCAGCAATAGCACATTTCTCATGGGGTACAGAATTAGCTGGTACAGAATTTTATACCACAGGCTTGAATTATAACAGAAACAAATTAGTACAGTACTTGGGGGAAAAAATACATGGGCAAAGAAAGCTACACTAGGAAAAACTAACTATGCAGACTGCAGATCTTTCACCATGACAGTTTTTTTAATAGCAGGTTACACAAATACTTGATAAAAATGGTTCAGGAATTCCTGAGTCTGAACAGCTGAGCTGCAGCAGGAGAACAGTGAGCCACGTTTCCCAAACAGTGCTATGAACAGCCAACAAGAAATGGAGCTCCTACCCACGCACCACATATTACGGCCAACTAAGCTGATGAGCTTGAAGAATACCAGACCCTGTGCCTTAAGGTCCTTGACAGACTCCAATTTCTTTCAATTTCCTAAACCACTTCAGTTTTCTTTGGAGAAGTTTGGTTCCAATTTAGTCACCATATCATCTGTTCCTCACATGGATTCTTTCCAATATATTCAGCAACAATTCACTCAAGCTTTTTTTTCCTGCTTATATCACCCCATATTCTCCTTCAGATTCTCATTTTGTTGTTCTCTACCACAACAAACAGTAGCAGAACATAACAAACACTCTGAGCTTTTTCATAGCAGTACCATTATGGCTTCCTGGACTGCTTCTACTATCTCTTACACCAACAATCACATGCTGCTCACCAACGTACATTAGTAATTCCACTAAATCTACGCTCTCCATCTAGAATTTACAGGCACTATTGGTTCATAATATGGATTCCAGGAGAGTTACAAAAAAATAAGAGTACAAGACAAGCAAGCACCAGAGCCAACTGTTAAGCCAACAACAATCAGTGTGTAAGAGTGTTGAAATTAAGACAATAAAACTACAACTCTAAGACATTCTGTTTACCTAGGTAGGTTGGTTTGGTAAAGAAGAGAAATAACAGAGAGGACAAAAATATTTGTATGACCCTAATGCAAAAGCTCTCTTTACAGTAAGCCCATGTGGGAGTTTATCAGAATTTAAAAAGAAAATATATTCCTGATCACACATCAGACACCTTCCTTCACCCCATACACCAAGAGCACTGACTCAGTACAACATCTTTGGAACCAGAGTTTGGGGTTCTGTCTAAGAGGTTTTGAGTTACCATTTTATTACAGAAGAGTGACATTAAACTCTGGCTGCCACAGAGAAAGGCTTTAATGTTCTCCCACCATGAAGGAAAACACCACCATATTTAACAGACAGCTGTAGTGCTTTTTAACAATCCCTCTCTGCAGATCTAGTTTTTACAACTACAGAGCAGCCACATTTTCCAGAAAAACTCTCTCTACCATCTTTGTCTTGTCACCTTTCTCCTCCTCCACACTTCTCAAAGAGGTTCAGCTGTTTCAAGGACTCAAGGCCCAGCTGCAATAGGGTGCAGCTGTATATCCTTGACTCACATGCTGCGGAAACAGATAACTTGAGAGCACTGTAAGGAAAGCTACAGTGCACAGAAAGAAACTGCAAGATAAGAAAGCTGACATTTCAGAGAGAAGTATCATCACTAGTAGCTCAAATGATCAAAAGAGAAAATACCAGTGTAGAAAGGTGTGACATCCTGAAGGAAAAAAAGCAGCAGCTCCAGTGGGCATTGGCATTCATTCCATGAAGCAGCAGATGACAAGTTCTCTCCTCCTCGCTGATGCCTACCTTGATGGTAAAGTGTCTCACTGAAGCACAGGCACATTTAGGCTGATAGGTCACTATATTCTAACAATTTTTTTGTATATGCCTGCCAAAAATAATTGCTTTATACTTTTAAGCCACATGTACCTGGCTTGCAGAGTCTCTGCACATGCACCTTAAGTGACTCCAAAAGGACAGTACTACAAGATTTTCACTTCAAGTCACTAAATATTCATTGAGCAAGGATACAGCAGATGTTCAGACTACATCCAAACCGCATCTGCCCCCTGAATATCTGCCAGTTACCACAGTACCACCTAAAGTCTGAGCCACGCTGCTTCCTAGTTAGTACTACAAGTGCCCTTCACATCCTCAGAGATTTGGCAGGCACAATTCCAATATCAACCATGAAGAACAAGGTCAGTGAGCCAAGAAAGGTAAGGTTTCAGGTCTTTGTACTTCCTAAGTGGCTTGAGAGGGGGATTCTTAGATGCTACCTCTATTTCCATCAGTGATTTAAGCTTCCTCAAGTCAAACCAACTGCATTGTTAAATAGAAGTGTTCTGGTAAGTATTTGTCTCAACTGGTGGCCTGCTGTTTCCCTTTTTGCTTGAGAACAGAAAGCTACTACACAGCTTCTGTTCCAGTTCAGAACTGAACAGGTTAGTACTGAACCTCACTGATTAAAACATATGCAGCCGGTGCTTGCAGGACAAACCCTGAGACAGCCCCTTCAACATAATACCTTTACCAGAGGGGAGAAAAGAGCAGCCTCCTCCTGAATCCCTTACAACTTGAAGTAGAGAGTCACCCTGAGAAGCCAAGCTCACCATGATAACAGCTTGACTTGGGAAAAGAAGGAGCAATTAGCCAGGCTGTTAACTGGCTTGACTTCAGAGTCAGGTGAAGACTGCTTTCAGCTAGAAGTAGCAACTCCAGTGCCTTCCAGGTCCCCATGGAGGCACACACCTGCCAGCTTACTCATTTCAACACCCTGCACAGATACATGTAAGTTTGAGGAAAGGGCCTTGGATTGAAACACAATATAATGTAGATTTTTTTTTTTCCTGTTAATTGAAAGGCTCTCAGCAATCAGTTTTAATTGCAAGACAACAGATATTAGCTATATATTGCAGTGAAGGTCTGATTCTAAATAGGTAAAGGAGGTGATCTTCAGATGCCAAAAGGTTTCAGACACTGTGTATCTTACCTGGCCACTGCTAAGTAATGGTCAGTGAAAACAAATCTTTACCTGCAAATGAAATTCGCAGGATTATACTGAAACCTGCCTTGTTTTTTTTCAGCCAAGGGAACTGACCAGTCCTGTTTTCATTCATATAGGAGAACTCAACTATGCTTTTAGGTAAATGCTTCCCATGAACATCCATGACCAGAAATTGTATCTATTACTGAAAAAGCTGTGCAGAGTCTCCTTCCCATGCTACTATAACACTGTGATGTGAATGCATCAAGAACTGTTATATCCACACTGCAGTTTAAAAAGCACAGATAACAAACTATTAGTAGCGACAGCACAAGCGTGGCAGGTCAGCTCAAGTTGCAGAAGGGTAAGCAGAAGTCACAACATGTACATCAATGCAAGTCCAGACAGTGGGAATAATATCCCAGCTAGGTATTACAGAACTACATATGGACTCTGTAACAAAGCTTCTGCCATGATTTAGTTCTATTATAGCTGTTCTCTGAGTCAGCTTGTTGACACAGCAGTCATACTGAGGAGAAGGAAAAGCAAAAGTCAGGAAAGGGCCTAACATTTTATTAATCTGTTTACACATGCCTGATGACTAACTTTGAACGGAAATGCCTCAATGATAAGCACAGGTTAACATTATAAAATAGAAAAAAAAAAGATTAACATGCAGACATTCCTGTCTCTGCAACAGTCTTCTCCATATCCTTTCTGCAGCCTCATAAAAGAGGCAGAGGGAAAAAATACACAGAAACACACAATGAGACGAGTCGTATAAAGCTAACTAAGACAGATTTGAAATAACTTGCACTTCGAAGAATTAACTAATTGCATGGTGATGTCTTCTACTGTCATTTGTTAGAAATCTAAAAGGATTCCTGAGCACGTACCTTTATCGCAAAACATTAACAAAAAAGGGCAATTTACAGAATTGCCAGTTTACGCAGACGTGAACACGGCAACATCCCACTTCTGCTCTCACTTTGAAAAAGGTCACACTACGGGAGCTTTGGCTGCAGGACCCTCGGCCGCCGCTGCCGCAAAGTTACAGCTCAGCATCTGAGCAGTAGCACAGGACAGCCGCTACTGCGGGAGCGATGCTACGAGCAACAGCTACTCACTAGAGCTCCATCCGCTGCCGACAAGCTCTCGTACGTCTTCCACGCTTTCTCCCTCACGCTCTCTGACACCTTCAGCGCATCACAGAGCGCGACGAAGTCCGCTTCGCCGACCTCGAGCCTAGGAAAAGCATCACACATCGCCAGCGGGGACACCGGACCGCGGGGCGACCAGAGAACCCCCGCCACCCGCTGCCGGAGCCGCCCCGGGGTGACACGGCCCCACAGCCCGGACCCCCGGGCGCGGAGAGCCCCGGGCTG
>VXAZ01006360.1:11316-31027 GCA_013399875.1 Gymnorhina tibicen
CTCCGTCACTTCCGCGCCGGCGGCCGCGTCCCCGCCCCGCCCGCGGACGCGGGGCGGGACCGAGCGGCAGAGGCGGTGCGGCCGCGCACAGCCGGCACTGCCGCCCGGCCTCAGAGACCCGCCCGGCCCTCGGCCGCCGCAGGGACGGCAGCCGGCCGTGCCCGACGCTCCGGGTACTCAGCAGGCCCCGGCAGCCGATACCGCTTTTCCGTGAGATGGGAAAAAACGCGGACCTGTGTATAAGGATAATTGTACAGGTGCAGAGCGGGGCAGGAACTGCAGATCCATTAGGATCGTTGGTTCAGCCATTCCAAGTGCCGGGTCCTTCACATTGGCCACAACAACCCCAGGCAGCGCTACAGGCTGGGGGAAGAGTGTCTGGAAAGTGACCCACGGGAAAAGGAGCTGGGCGTGCTGGGTGACAGCAGCCGAACGTGAGCCAGCAGCGCGTGCCCAGGAAGGCCAATGGCATCCTGGCCTGTATCAGCAACAGTGTGGCCAGCAGGACCAGGGCAGGGATTGTGCCCCTGTACTCGGCACTGGTGGAGTTCCTCTCTACAGGAAAGTCCAAAGAAAGGCAGTGGAGCTGGGGAAAGGTCTGGAGCACAAGTCCTGTGAGGAGCAGCTGAGGGAGCTGGGAGTGTTTAACCTGGGAAAAGGAGGCTCGGGACACCTTACTGGTCTCTACAACTACCTGAGGAAAGGCTGTAGTGAGGTGGAGGCTGGCAACTTCTCCCAGGTAACAAGTAGCAAGACAAGAAGACATGGCCTCAGACTGCACCAGGGGAGGTTTAGGTTGGACATCAAGAGGAATTCCATAATGAAAAGGGTTGTTAAACATTGGAATGGGCTGCCCCGTGGGCAGTGGTGAAGTCACCATCCCAGGAGGTGTTCAAGAAGCAACCAGACACGGCATTTGGTGCCATGGTCTAATTGACAAGGTGCTGGGTGTCCAGTCAAAGGTTGGACTCAATGGTCTCAGAGGTCTTTTTCAACCTAAATGATTCAATGATTTGGTGATCTCCTAATCTGACATTCATCCAAGTCCTAACTGAAATGTTACTTTTAACACTGTGCAGTAAAATTACACTTAATATAAGAAGTTCAGGCTGTGGGCATCTCCTGGATTTTAAGTCAATGAGATTCAAATCCCCAGTGCTCTGATTCAAAGATCTTAAAAATCTGCTTTGTTGTCTGCAATTGCATACTCACATTTGGAAGGCCGATCTCTGCTGCAAACAAGCACATTTATTTTCAGACTTACATGATGACAACTTCTTAGAAAAGGAAAAATACTTGTATGTAGGGATTCTTACTCCCTGCACATATTTATCGTTCACCTGTAAAGCAACTACTTTTAGTGAGACTGCTGTAAAAACTCTGGATTTAAGAAAAACCCAAACAAAAATCATCATGAGCATAAATATGTTATACAATTAAAATTCACACGTATTTTTACATTCATGCATTTTAGTAATTTGTTCAGGCTTTTCCTTTATATTCATTAACTTAAAACAGGAGAACAGTGCCTGGCTTTCTGCTTTATAATTAGAATTAAACCAATTACAAAAAAGTGAATACAGAACAAATCAAAGTACATAAACTCCAAATTATATGTTTGAGTTGTAGACTGTAGTGGGATTTAGACATTCTTTATTATGATTCTAGTAAAACTGTGGCAGTAACTTTACCCTGCTTCTAAGCACATTTAAATACTTTTATTCAGATGATACCAGATGCTGTGGAAGGTTTGGTGTTTAGGACTGTCTGTCATCTACAGTTGAACCACAGGCAAGTAGAGAGACCTACCAGCTTGGAAATGTAAGTTAAACCCCTAAACCACAGCTGAGTCCATTGCCTTCTCCTCTCCTGGCTTTAAGAGCACAAAAGAATTTAAAATGAGAGCAAAGCATTTCGGAAAACTTGGTTATAGCCAGTGGAGACCGTGCCAGCTGTCGGCAAGAAGGAAACACACCCTCCTGGGTGGCTTCCCTCACAGCTGCTTTAACATGCTGTTAGAGCCAGGCCCTGGATCGTCCAGATGGCAGGGCAAGAATTTGTTTCGTGGCCCTCTGTGCATTGCTCCTTTTAAAGAGTTCGCAAACCAGCCTCAGTGTAAATACTAATTTTTTTTAATTGCTAGTGCGCCAAGTGCCTTCTCAAGTCAAATTTTATGCGCTTTTTCATCAAGCAAGGCTCTTAGGGCTCCCCTTCCATAAAGAGGGAAAACTAAAATATAATTTCAGAATGCTTCAGGTTACAGCTGGAGGGAGATGAAGGGGGGCAGCAGATGAATCAAGCAACAATAACCTTTAATCATTCATCCCGAAGCCTTGGATAGAGTAACTACATCTAAACTGCAGTAAGAAGAGTTAACATGTATGTATGTACTTCCAAAGAAAGGCACATCCTTGTGTAAAACCAAGTTTAAATTGCTGCACTTTTTTTCCCCTTCTCCTTTTTAGATGTACTGATTTGAATGTTTTAATTCTGTATTTTAAAACATCTTCTAAATGAAGCCTTTAGACTTTTCAAATAAATTACAAAGGAAAGAAAAAAATCAGCTCCTACTGTGGGAAAAAAAAAAAAGAAAGAAAGGAAACACTGCAAGGTCAAATAAAGTATTAATGACAATTTTCACATCTGACCTGACAAAATCTTTATTCTAAACATCTTGCTACAACTGCTTTTTGTAGACATATGGGAAACATTGTCCAGTCAGGCAGTCCTGACTCATTGTTTCCAGCTGCTACCCAACCTTAGGTACTTTTATTATACTAATTTTTTCACTTAAAACTGTTGCTATAGTTTCATGGTAATTGCCAGTGGGAATAAAAGCCATGATTTCAATTATGGTAAAATCAGTTTTTCTGAAGTTGCATGACTGAAATGTATGCATTTAAAAACCCACTAAGTTGGGAGCTTCTGGATATTAGTCTGAATACTAAATATTGACAGAATTTTTGCTTGAATAAAGCCCATGGCCTGTAAAACTCACGGATTATAGAGATGTCTGCCTGAATCACACCCATTTCCCTGCATGTAACAGGCAGAATTAACCAGTGAGGGGACATGGCCTCTCCTGGCCAGCCTTTTCTGTGCATTCACATGCCTTGCAGTGTGTAGTGGCCCCCAGCCCCCTGCTATCAGCGTCACCTGGAGCTCAGCTGTCCCTCTCAAGCCCCAGCACAAGTGCTAACAGGAGCAAGGAGGTGACAGACCTGCAGGCCAACTTTTCACCAGCTGCTGCCCTACAGGCCCCAGCATTGAAGAAGTACCTCGCTAGAGAAGCACCTGGCGCAGCAGACAGACCCAAGCGACAGTCTGGCTGCAGGAGTGCCTCAGGGACACTCAGGCCAGGGCTTGAACAGGCCCTTTCCACACCCCAGCATCAGCTCCCCTGGTAACGCTGTGATTGCATCAGCATCAGCTCTGCCTTTGAAGCTGGAAGGGGTTTACTGGGGTGATGGGGTGAAGCTGACTGGTTGTGCCCCTTGGTGGTGGTGAGCCCGAGCCCTATGTCATTGTTTCCTACACAAATACACAGCTTGAAATATGAAGAATAAAAACCACTTCTGTAAGTGATGTAAAATCCATAGGGACCAGAACAAACCTCAACCTGTTTCTCTTTAAGCCGAGAGGTATTTGTCAGATGTTGCCTCTTCCAACAGTTCAAAGCCTCTCTCTATACATTGATATTATTAATAAAAAGAATATTTTTCACTCCAGAGTTATACACGTCTGTGGCTTGCTCAGAACACTGCACAGGGCACTGCTGGACTCTCAGTACTGCAGAGATGAGTTTAAGGCAGGAATCTCTATCAGTAAAGCATTTGACCAAACTGCCAGTGGGATCTGAAAGGACACCACGACTGTTGTTACTGAACGGGGAAATGGCTGCACGTAAATAATGCCTATGTGCAGAACCTCAACCCTTCATAGATACCTCTAGTTCTCTTGCTTGGGCATCAGAGAGGTTTTGCGTTGATCAAAGTTTTTAGACTTGAGTGTCACTTCTTTCTCTTTTTACTCAGATAGCTGTATTTATCTACTTAGAGAAGAATCATAACTACTTATAAGGACCTTCCACATTTCTTGTTTTCTGTGAGAATGGCTGTCAGAGCTGTGTCTGTTACAGATTTGCACTAGTGCTAAGAACCAGGGCACTCAAAAATAAAATCCCTGACTGATGCAATTTATCAGATTAAGCCCTAGTTACAGTGCAATTACATCAGAAAAAAATTATCATTCCTGGTACGGCTTTCCTTGCTTACGAAGGTTTCTGGACATTAGTATAAATCATTAGTATAAATCATGCCCTTGCATGCACAGCTGCATCACACCCTGTGCTTTGTCACACAGGTACCACCCTGTGTCCCTGGCAGGCAAAGCGCCTCAAACCCTGGGTACATTCTGCCCCATGAGGGTGCAGGGCATCCTGCATCCCCTCTGCAGGGCAGTTCATTTCAGCTGGCACTGCCAATTGGTAATGAAATAAAGATCAACAAGCAAACCGCAGCCCTCTTGTTGCTTGCAATTACACAGCCACATGAATGACCCTGTTGCAATCCCTCCCTTCCTATCCTTCCCAGTTGCAAGTTCTGCTTCCTCTCACCACATGAGAAAGTGCGCTCTGGCCCAGGCAACACCCTGTCCTGCTGCTGGCCACCTCCCCAGCAAGGATGTTTCCCATGCCTCCACTTCCAAGATTTCCTAAGCCCACAAGAAGCAGAATGCACTCTTATGGAAGTAGTTCTTAGGAATCAATCTTAACCAACGACCTGAAAACCAATTGAAAATTAGCAACTATAGCCTGTAGTGAGTGAGCACGGGCATTTCTCTGAACTAAACCAACCCATGATTTTGTTTCTTTCTTTTTGTTAAGGGTGGGTCTAAGAGAAAGACATTTTTTACTAAGCTGTGGCAGTGCAATACCCCAATTAGGTGAAAACATTTGTGTATAGCATTCCAGAAAAACTCCTGGTGTGACAGCAGCGCTATAGGCTCTTCTATGTTGCTTCCTCTGTAGCAATAAAATCTCCTCCTACCACTAGAACAACCCATGTCAGTGAGAGTGCAGCTCTGCTGATGTCTCTAAACCACAAGCTTTTGCTAACGCTGATGTGTCAGATCTCCATCCTCCCACCCAGCCCGTATGAACAAAAGCACATACACACCTTGACAGGCATCAGGTAACCAAACTCCTGCATTTTCAGTCTTGCAGGCCCAAAGGATTTGCTTCATGCCAGAACTTGCCCTGTGCTTCTTTACTAAAGCTGCAAGACTTTAGCTGGAGGAGGGAGGCCTTGGAGCTTTTATTGTGCTTTGCAAGCCCAGATCACATCGATCACGTTGACTGGTCACAACAACTTCACACATGCAAAGACCGGCTGAACATTGGAGGCTGTTTGGGAGAGCATAAGAGAGCAACACAGCCCCCTCCACCAACTAAACACGGTGGCACAGGATACTGATTTTACTGCTTCAGTAACAAAGTACGTCTCAGCATTAGGACTGATTTTGTTTCTTATGAGGAGTTTTAAAACTATCTGCAAAGATAATTGTCCAGTGAGGTCATTTTTATACTAACCCTTTTCTGGAATTCACTGGGCTAGAAATGTGGTTTCTTCAGTGCAGCACAGCTATCCTTGTTTATTAGACTCTGAACTATTATTATACTTGTACTTATTATACTTTTATTATTTGAAAAGAAAAAAGCCCAAGCATCTCCAAGAGCTAGTTCTTTCCATGGATTTGTGTCCCATGCTTCATCGACTTGGTCTAAGAGGGCAGAAGTTCCAACACGAGCTTTCACTGCACTCCGGGTGTTTTAGGCTGTCTTCCTACACAAACTGCCTGGCATTTAATAAGACACAAGCACATGCTGGGAGCTTTCCTCAGTGCGTAAGAGTTTCTCCCTCCTTCCCCACACTTATTTTCGCACTACTGATTGAAGTAAATTTCCTTCCAACAGGCTCAAAAGCTATTAGGGACATGAGCATGCAGCATGACCATAGGAACCTCCCATCTGTAAGAACAAATCTAGTTCTCCCCCGGCTCCACCACCCCTTCAGCAGGCTCATTTGCTGGTGCCTCTGTTAAAGGGCACACCACAGATCACTAAGTTTGGCTACTGAGTTTTATTTTGAAAACAAGTTAAAGACCATACAAAGCTTGCTTACAAATTAACAGGTTTCATGTTTAACTTAGGGCAAACAGGAACAGAACGCTCATGAAAAGGTAGGAAACATCCTTAAAAGTACTTCAGCGTGAATCTTGCGTCATACAGGGCTCCAAAGAATGCACCAGCAACCTTGTGCTGACATATACTTGACCTTTGTTGCAAGCACACAATTGCAACATCCTGAATGTCTGTAAGTATAGTTTTCCCAGCAGGTTTCCCAGCTTGCTTGCACATATACTCAAGTGCAGCTATGTAAATATAATTTATACATGAATATCTAGCCTGTATGCATGTGAGGCCTTATTTGATGTTCATGATTGCCATGCACCATCAAAAATGGATTTAAAAAGTCCAGCTTTGGAATATAGCAGTTATACTTTTCATTTTACATATGATGCACTTACACCAGGATTAATCTGTAAATTTAACTACATGCAGATGAAGGAAAAAAAAAGTATTGTGTATTTAGGAAACTTCCTTTAAAACAAATTATTTTATCTCAATCCAAACATTCACAATAGCAGGAAGCTGGATCATAGCATGTTTACAATTGCATAATAGCTCCAAAACCAGTAAAGCATCCTCCCACTGTGTTAAGAAAAGATCCCTTAGAAGATGAAAAATAAGATTAGTACAAAGCCCCTTGACTGAATTAACCTAAGACAAATTATTTGGACACCTATGGTGCATATTATTTAAAAATATGCAGGTTTTTTTTTTTCAAATATGCAATTATTCTATAACATTCCTACTTTTCTGATGAATCGATGCTCAAAATTTGGCCAGAAGAAAAGTCAGTTCCCATGTCATGGAAGGTCTCAAGTAGGTCTGGGGGGAGATTTTCCAGCCTTTTTTTTCCTGTTCTGTATTTTTTCTTGCAAACAGCTTAAAAACAGCAGGTGCTACGATACGTCTTATTCTGTGCTCTCCCCTACAAAAGTTGGCATTACAAAGATGCAAATCGTATTAGAAAAAATAAAATCAATCTTGCTTTAAGAATAGCAGTTTTTAGTGTGAATGGCACGATACGGAATGGTATTGGTGGTAATTGAGCAAGCCCCAGATTAACTGGCAAAGCTCAGTGGCACAGGCTGGCAGGAACACCATGATGGGGAACAAAGGGAATGGCAAAGTCCTGCAGGTCATGAACACTGCTGGCTCTCAGCACATGCTGGATGATGCCCATCATCTGACAAATACTTAGGAGAGGGATTTCAGACCTTAACAACATGTTAGATCAGCTTTGGGTCTCCACTCTGATCATATGTATTGTGGAAATACCCATTCAGAATTTAAGCAAGCAGCACAATATTGTCTTTAAATGAAAAGGGACAGAAAAGAATGCTTCTCTGTTCGTATTTCATTTCTCAGCCATCTATTCTATCTTTACAAGCAGCACTTCAAGTAAAATGCATTAATTTTAACTGTAGTCCCCTCCTCTTAGAAATAATCCAGTAGAAGCAGAAGAAAACATAAGACTTTTAGACAAACAGGTTTATAAGGTTTATTTTCCATTGCACATACATGGATTATATACAAGTTAGTAACATAAGTTACTTCTTAATTTTCTAAAAGATTGTTACAGCAAACACTTGCCATTTTAAAACATCAAGTCAGAAATCAATCTCAAAAAGGTAAATATGACAACATTTTAAAAACAAAACAAATTGCACTTGGTTAGGAGAGTCAAATACAGGTTTGTCTATATGCTGTAACAAACTATATAGCAGGTAATATTACAGTTAGAAGTAGCTCTTGCAGTCCATTTGTACATTAATAATTTTTTTCAATTTTACTTGTTTAAAAACTGGTGGATATTTCAAAGACTTCCTCTTCTTCCTAGTATTCGAGATTCATCACGTGAAATGCACTAGCAACTAAGTCTTTATACAATTGCTATTCAAATATAAGAAGAACACCACACCTGAAAATAAGGAGAAAACTAAAACGTATTGATTTTACATGTATCATGAGATGAGAAGTATGGAAGGTGTTCAGCAAGAAAGCCCTGTCCACTACTTACATAAAAGAAGATTTTAAAAAATAATCACTGCACACAATACAAAGGGTGGGGTCATACTGTACTTTTTAGGTCTCCTGTAACAGTACTGTTCCTCATTACTGTTCACAGATGAGTGTTTCCATAGCAAACTTGTTCTCAAAGTGTCGAATCTTTCGGCAGTTGATGGCTTCACGCTTCTGAATCCCTGTTGTATTCGTAAAGAACAACAGAGTGTCAAGAGGAGAAGGGCTGAGGTACATCAGAGACAGAAGTTTTGTGTTTGCTATGTAAGATGTTGCCAGAAATCAGAACTTCCCCTCTCCAACCCTCCCATCCAAGGAAACACACACAGGCACACATTCAGACATAAAAAATCAATAAGCAGGGAATGATCCTGAAAGTGTGGTGAACCAAATCCCAGTACTTCTGTTGCATTATCTTGCAACCTGCCAAAACCCCCCACTGGCTAGTTTTTAACCCAGATCAGTTCCCAATCTCCCTCTCTGTGCATCTGTAAAAATGCTTGTGGTGATGTGAGAGAGGGAACAGCAACAGAATTAACTGCTATACACAAAAAAGAGAGGACTTGTAGTATTTAAACATTATCTTGGAATCAGAGAAAGACAGAATTTAACCAAATTTTTAGGCAAACTTATGCTCACTGCCAACCTATACTCATCATTTATTACTACATGATAAACATACTGAATTTTTAACTGGATTTTGCTATGAAGACCTTTTAATTTTCAAACATCATTCTAAATTGCTTTCATAAAATGTATTTCTTCTCTTTGTTTTCCCAAGCAGTCAGGTCTAACAATATGACAGAAGCAATTAAACTGCTTTGGTGTGCACTTGCACACCACACACTGATTAAACAACAACAACAACAACAAATCAAACAACCAAAAAGCAAAAAAAAACCAAACCACCAAAAAGCAAATTAGAGTAACATCTGAATGGAAATTTTAAGGCAGTATTTAATAACTTTTCAAGACTCTTCCAAAAAATGTTTTTCAACCATTTTTCCATGAAAAACTACCAAGCACTACAATTTTCCTGTGAAGACAGCTCTTATTCACATTTCACTGACACAAATAGGAAGATGTGGAACAACGTAGAGATGGCTTTAATGACAAGAAGAACCTGCAATTCTGTACTTGGACTACAAGGCTAAAGCTTCTCCTGTATTAAAGGTCTTTCTTTGGTTTGGGGTGGGGTGGGTGGTTTAGGGTTCAGGATTGAAGAAGAGCATCAGTGAAAGCCTGAGCTCCAGAAAACACGCCCACGCACACATTTTGGCACTTGTAGCTCACTGGGGCCTTGAGCACTTTTGCACCATGACATGACTTATTTCCATACCTACACAAGAAAATATCAGACACACTGAGGCCCACAGAGCCGCTTACTGCAATAAGCAACCCTTGCTTTAATTAGAGTCTTTTCTTTGAACACACTCAGGCATCACCGAGGTTTTTGGCAACACACAAGACCACGGGAGGAGCGTTTACCTTTCATGGCCTCTTTGCGCTGTAGTTTGTAGGTTTCCTTGCCACGGCAGAGGCGGTAGATAAAGAATCCCAGCTGATCCACATTTTCAATGCGATCAGTAACAATCATCTGCTCATGAATCAAATAGGACTGAGGCAAGTACGTTCCAGCCTGTTGAACAAAAATTTAACAGCTCTGTCGAAAGCCATCTCTTCATGGTCTTAAGTACACAAGAAACACTTTGCAATGTTTTTCTTCAACATATCTTCTGAATTATTTCAAAATATGTATTATCCACAGACTTTTATTCTAAATGTGCAAACTTCACTACAGTACAGAAACATGCAACACTTATATTCCAAAAGGTCACAGAACTTCCACTGATGCTAACACCCACTGCCCTCTTGCTACAGTAACACCAGCCTTCAGCAGGTTTTTTTTCTAGGGGCACCCACTGTCACGGGTCACTTCTGCACTTACCATCCAAAGTTTCCACTTAATTAATAACAGCCCACCAGATTTCAGTGGGAACAACTCCCAGGAAGGAATTGGCAGAAGCATGATCTACGTGGAGATACTCCTGCTGATGAAGCAGGCCAGCTGCAGTATAGTCTGGCTGCAGTCCATGGGGCTGGGAAGCCTTGAACTTATTCACAGCATGGGTCACTGCTCTCAAACCAAAGCCAAGACGAGATCGTCCACCCCTGTAAGTTATTCTGGCAACTCCCACAATTGTTTATGTGGAAAGGTATTACAGAGCCATGGTGGGACATCAGGTGTGTCAAGGCAATACACTGAAAAAGGGGAGAGCCACGATGACATGCAAAGGCTTCCCAAGCCCTCCCTAGTCCCTCCAGTATCATTTTGCCACAGATGAAATGATGAAGGAATCTGGCTCTGTGCACACCTCACTGTACATAGCTGAAGATGCATAGACTTAGCTGCCAGCCAGTTTTCTAATACAAGCACTATTAAATAATCATCAATTTTTAAAAATATTAAGAAATCCTGTTAAGAGTGGTTCTAATTTATAGCAGTATAGAAGGTGCTCCTTGCTTTCTAAAAATAAAATGATCGCTTATTGTGAAAACAAATTCAGCTTCTGTTGTGAAAGATCTCTGTATTTTTTAGTGACAATAAACAACTTGAAATTTCCACTGCAAAACAAGATCATCTTTTCAGCTCCAATGACATGTTGAGAAGCTGATTAAATGCTATTCTTCTCAGTAAAGAAAGGACTGTATAAAATTCACTTTAAATTTTGCATGAATGAATAAACTATGAATATTTTCTTCAGTATATACTGTGAGGAAAACAACAGCAATTTTTTTTTCTTTAAGTAACAGCTTAGCAAACATCACTCTCCCAAATTATCCCACTCATTATTTTGTAATTAAATCTCTGTAATTACTGTATCTCAACTCCTGATCTCTTGAATCTCAGAAGGGAGCCCCGAGGGAGTGCCAGGGCGAAGCAGCAGCGCAGGGCACTGGCAGGGTGGGCAGCAGTGCTGAGGACTTGGGGGGCAGCCTGCAAGGACACTCCTGGGCTTATGCACTCCAAACCACAGGACCTTCTGGACCACCCCCGGACCCAGCCTTCTCAGCCCTCCCTGGGTGGGACAGGAGGAGAGGAAACTCAGTGCAGGTATCTCCTCTGCCCAGCTGCTGCAGGAGCACTTATCCAGCTCTGGGATCCAGCATAGCCACAAATATCATCATCTTTGAGACATCCTGTGCACTGTTTACAGTTAAAATTAGCCAGTTGGCTCAGCAGTGGGAACGAGGTGGATGAGTAAATATATCTGGGTTTCAGTTTTGCTTCCCAAAGAAACAAAGGAGGCCTTTCATGTCTGCCCACTGAAGCAAACAGTATCAATATATAGAAATGTGGTTCTTTAGGCTAAAATTACAGTGTTTCTTAAACACCAGAACAGCCCAGAGCGCCTCCATTTTCATAAAATACCCTCTGCATGTATTCAGAGCTCATTTTAATGAAACTAGCACATCAGTTTCATGCATTTTTTTGCTGGTGCAACCAGTGTGACTGCAGGACAGTATTTACTCACTTTGTGTATCTGCAGCATAGTTTTCCAAATTCCACTTACAAATGTTTAGCCTGATTTTCTGCAACATCAAATGCCCACAGCTTTTTGTTAAGACAATGAGAATTAAACAGATGTCTCATAAAATTAGGACACCCACTGTTGGGCACAATGATCAAAACTGTGTGCTTTTGCACAGATTTTCAGTTAAATGCGTGATGCCTGGTTATCCTCTTAGTTGTAAACCAAGCAATTTTGATTCAGTACTAATGACAAACTAGGAAATTAACAGATTTTAATAGAGAAATTTGTGTGATCTAAAAATGGAAAGAAAATAGCAGACAAAGTAAAAAAAAAAAATGGGGTCACTGAGTTTTAGAGACACCACATCATCCTTATATACAGGAAATGAAAGTGTGGTTAAATAGCCAGTCTCAAAATAAGAAGCAAAAAAGCAGCACAGGACTTACTTGTGGTAACTTTTCATATGAAACTTATTTATATATACAAACCACTCAGAAATGGCTAAAATGGTTCCTGGAGTCCTAATTCTAAAGCCTTTTTTGAAAGATGCAAACCCAAAGATGATGTAACAGTTCTGAAGTTACAAAAGCCCAGTAAAATATTAAAACATTCTCCCCAAATCTTAAAGCACATTTCATCAGCTCTCTTCCCCACCCGGGCTGTTTTGCTGTATCTGTGAAGAAACCAGGAGGCCAAAACGCTATTTACATCTGCATTAAAAGCATGCATTATGCAAAGTGCACAGCGGATCCAACACCCTCAAGCCACTGGATGGAACTGGGGGCCAACCCTAGGGACCAATGTTTTAAACAACGCCCCTGTTAAAAGGATTTCCCAGTCTTATTTACTTTATGCCTCTCAGCTAACCAGTCTTAGAACAGTGCACACGTGCTTTGTAGAAACTTTAGTCACAATGGATTATAAATTAAAAAACCACACAGACTACTATGAAATAGTCCAGCTACACCACATTTACACGATTTTGTCAGCCAAATTTACAGCACTGAAGAAAATCAGGGTTTTTTGCCTTCCTCTGAATTAGTAATTCCTTCATGATTGTAGATCATTAACTAAGGAGGTTACAGACTTTTTTTCTCTTTGCAAAGACCTCTAGCAATCCTGTGCCTTGTGTGAATGTCAGAGTTCTGCAGAAGGGGAAAAAAAAAAAAAGAAGAACTTCTACTTTTTTCCTGTCTTAAAAACAAATTACTTGTGATTTAATCATACCTTGATATTGATGAGCAGCTCCAGGAAATTTTTTGGTGGCATAACAACTGAAGTGTTCAGAGGAATCACATAGCACTTATCCAGGCTAAGGTCAAGATAGGCAGTGAGTCTCTGTTGAGAAAACATTTATTTTAATCAAAATAACAAGAACTTCAGAAAATTGACAGATGTTACTGAACTGCTATTGCCTCGCGTGCTGTTCTTCAAATTATTCTTTTGTTCACTGTAAAGTCTGTCCAACAAATTCCAACCTTAGGGCAGGGAAATGCACGAAGGAAGGGCAGCCATGATGACAGTTTATATCTGTGACAGGGATTTGGGCAAGGCAGCAGGTGATGAGTAGCTCAAATGCACTAAGCAAGGAAACTACAAAGGTGTATCTGAGCTGTTATGGAAACAAGTACAGCGTTCATTTATGCCTAGTGCCTGCATTTTGAAATAACAGGGCAAAAACCTGGCTCTAATCTTCATGCTTTTATAGTTTGTTACAGTCTAAAGAGGAAATGCTGCGGTAAGAACAAAACACAGAGGGAAAAATATTGCTACAGATAATGCAGCAAAAGTAGTTTTAGTTTCAAAAACTACTGACTTGCGAGGTTAATGATTATTCTTAGTTGAATAATTATCTTTATACAGTAACTGAACTGCAATATTTGCCATTATTTGATAAAAAGCTCAGGGAATTATCCTGATGAATCCTGTAGCTCTGCTCACTGAGCTGTGTTTTACTGCACCTGTTCTTGCTAAAGAAGACATTATCTCTAGCTGCTGAAAGCTCTGAGGCTGCAGACGTATATAAAATACTGAGCACCAGGAGTCCAGCAGTCAAAATAATGCCAGGACAGCAATCATCAGTGCAGATAATCTCATTACATGGAGCAAGTGCTGTACCTATGGCAAATGACCCTCGCACTGACCTTTAGAGCAAAGCCTTTAACTTATTAAATCAAAAAGGTAATTTCTAATATTATACTGTTCTTGCTTCTTAGATGCTTTCCTTTATTTCAATTTCTAGTTTTCCCTCTTTAGAGTCTTTATTCTAACTCTTAACAGAAGCTCCCTAAATATATTCTGAAATATTATTCAAATTACATAGCTTGAGCAAGCAATGTTTTCCTCCAAATCTGGCTATGAATATTTGATAGATAGCACTTTAAACTCTGAAGTTTGCATAAAAAAATAGGATACTTCCCTATTCTTTTTCAGCTTTGCTTAAAAAAAGCTGTTCAGCGAAGTCTTCAAATGTTCACAGAGATTTAGCTTCCTGAAAACCAGCTGTACAACATTTCATTGCAATCAGACAGCTCCAACCATGCTGATACAGAAAAGGAAGGCTTCTAATTGTTTAACAGCTGCTCTTAACACTGAGAGCTGTAGGCCTGACAACTGCCTTAACAGAAATTTATTACCATGATTCCTATCAATCAAGGCTATTTCTCCAAAAAAGGAAGACACAGCTTTGAAACCCCAGTTCAGTGCCTCTAGGAATTGCAGTAGCCTGTGGTGCCCAAAGAAATTAAACTTTGGCTTCCTGTGGCATCTGGAAAATGAGCTGTCTTCCACGGTCCTTCCCTTTCTGCTGCTGCTTTGGGGGTTTGAGTCATGCTAGGAGAGCACCTCTGGGGTGCTGGAACACACCCAGTGACATCAGATGCAATCAGCCCCTCCAAGCTGATGTCAAAGCTATGACAGCCCTTTCCAAATTTCCCTTGGCACCACAGCAGTTGGTCAAATTCTGGCCCAGTGGACTCAGCAGAGCAAGAACAATATTCTCTTCAGTTCCTTATACTAAGGAAAGCAAATAGGTCTAAGATTTTTCCCTTTCTAAAAACAGAACTGTATTTGCCAATGGTGGTTTACACACTACCTGGTGATGACTGTATCGTGCTGTATTTTATCCCTGGTTAATAACTGCTTGCAGCCTGCTGCTGATCAAAACATTTCTGCTGCTTCCTCCACCCTTCTGCTTTCCCCCACCGTAATAAATAAGGAGTATATTTATCAGGATGACTGAGAGGGAACATTTTTCAAGTTTTAAATGCTTTCAACTTCTTCAGACATATTTCTTACCCGGTGGAAGTCATGGACGATATCAGCAGGATCGCTATCAGCAAATTCAGGGACTGGAACGCTGATAAACTCAACATCTTCCTCCTCCAGGATCTGAATATTTTGCTCAATTGTGTGGTAGCGAGCACTCTGAGCCTCTGCCCCAGGCTCAGGCAAACTTAAGCCATCTTCAATGTACTTTATTCCACAGAAATACACGCCACCCTGCTAAAAATAGTAAACAACCCAGCAACAAAAAGATCAGTAACGTAGAAGTTTAAAACCAATATTCTCAGAGCAATGAAGAGAAGAAACACTTGTCAGACTAAATGAAGTTTTTTGCCTTTAATTTGATTCATACACCAAAGTAGGAGCCACTACATCTACAAAAGGACCACGGCTAAAACCTCGATTACACTCAACCCAGAGGGAGTTCTTCCCTTGAATTCAAGGAAAACAGGATCCAATAAGCAGATTTCTAAAATCCAGTCTTACATGTATTTTTAGAAAGATAATGAAGTTCCTACATATATACACATGCATATTATTATTATTAAATTATGATCTAACTGTAGTCAAAATTACAGTTAAAAACATTGAAACTGGTCATCCAAATCACCTTTAAAAAGCAAGTCTAACTCTAAATTTGGTCCTGCCTGCAGCAGAGGGTTTGACTAGATGACTTCAAAACCTTCCTTCCAAACTCCATGATTCTGTGAAGTTGCTTAGTTTTACAATACTTCAAGAGTCTGGAAAGTGAATTTCTAAAATAATTTTTAAACAGTTTTAGAAGACAAAAAGGTAAAAAGAGAAATTAAAACAACCAATTTGTGTCCTTTTTCCACAGCACACATGGCGGGCTACCCAAGTGAAGTGTAAACCACAGTTTTGAGTCACAGGAAGTCACATACCAAATTTACAGGCCAGATAGTTTTAGAAACATATAACTTATGCATATGCACATGCCATCAGTTTTAAATTTTACATTGAGAACGTGTCTTCAGTGCAATGTTAGCTCAATTCCCGAATGTTTCCTTTAACGCAGATCTGATGCATGAACAAGTAGCACAGGTTTGAATTAAGTGGCACTTTCAGTTCCATCTCACTGGCAGGTGAAAGGTGGAGCACCCAGTGCTAAGCAGGGGTGAAATGTGCATTAGAAATGCAGCCAGCCTTCAGCTCCTCAGCTCATTAATCCACCGGGATAAGCTGTGCTGTTTAAGCATCATCGTTTGCAACACTACTGTTCCCTGTAAACTTGGTTAATGTAATAGCCAAAGAGACTACAAACTGCAAGTTCAGCTAAAATTTCTCAAGTTTAATCACTTGGCTTTCCACATTAGCAGCTACTAAAATGGGGGAAAAGCAACAGTCCTGCTATCAGGGACAAGAACATGAATTTTTACCTTATAATTAGGTACACTAACCAGTGGGCTAGAGAGATTCATGTTTTGCTTATCCTCTCCTTTTCTGGCTCCATGATCTTGCAACCCCAGCAGTTTCTGCAGCAGGGAGGGTGTGCTTGCACCACTTGGGCAACAGCCCAGCACATCCAGCGCTGCCCAGTGACAACTCCCCCCAAGGGAGACAATACTGAACTCAGATCTCCCATGTTTCAGGTAAATGCTCCATTTCCCTGGCACTGCTGCCTTCACAGAGCTCCTCTTGCAGCAGTGCCATTTGTTAAAAAGACTGAAAATACATTTTGTTAGAGGTCTGATCTTGTCAGTGTGGATTAGACTTGACAGAGCATGTTTAAACCACACTGACTGTGCTTTTCCCAAGTCCCCTGCAGGGCCCACATTTCTTATCCTTGTGGAGGCTAGGGAAGAGAGTCACTGCGTTGCTTTGACAAGCAGTCCCTTTCCTGTACATTAGCAGTGCCACCTGCATTAGGAAACCTGGGATCAAACAAGGAGGCTTTCAAGGGGTTAATCCACCTCCAGGATTTGGCACTGCAAAAGAGAAAAGAGAGCAGATAAAAATCTGGGACACCACTGGGGTTCCTAAGCCCAAATCCTATTTAGATACAAACTTTTCTCTGCAAAGTGAGGTTTTCAAAAGTGTTGTTCCCTTTTATTTGGCAGCTTCACTTCTGCCCTCCTCTGCTGATAGGTAACTTTAGAGAAGGCCACACTCTGGCTTTTAGACAACCTGAAGTTTGGAAAGAAGAAATAGTTTACTTCCTTTGGTTTAGTCTGTTGCTCCTTTTCTAAATGCAACACAAAAAGAACAGTCTTTTGCTCCTCTTCCCACCGAGAAAAACAGCCCTCTTATAACAACTATGTGACTTACCTGGAATGCAAAATATTTGTACAGATAGGCACCACCCAGGAACACACCAGCCAGCATAAAGGCCAAACCAAAGCACATGCACCAGCACCAGGCCCTTCTCTGTCCAACAGGCACAGCATCCTCAGGGTCCTGCAAGGCATCAGAGGGACCTTCAACACACTGTTCCCAAGGCAGGTTAAGAGAGGAGATACTTCAGGCCCAGCAAATACAAACATTGCATCCACCAGAAAAGGCTGTATGCACTTTAGCATAAGAGTTTAGAAATGTACTTTATGTGGTAACATTTAAAACAACTCTATTTAAAGACTTAAGTTGAGGTTTAGTAAAACTTGTACTATCAGTCACTTTTAAAGCCATAGTCACTGACTAAATCAGCAGACTTAAGAGAAAAATATAACAAAATCTCCTGAGATACCTAATAATACACAGTGAGCCACTTCACAGGTTGCAGACAGAAAAATGTCCATTCTCAGGCAACCTCCATGCAACAACAGCAGAGCAAGGAAGTCAACTCAGAAAGGTCAGATTCTTTTTTACCTTTGTATATGCAATATAAGTGAACCTGAAGAACCAACAAAAGATCAAAGGCAGTAAGAGCAGCAAAATATATCCTTTCCTATGTTGTTCCATCAGAATGAAACAGCCTTTACCACAACTTGGCTGGCAGAACAGCGAGAGTGGGAATGAAAAGAAGATGCTCTGTAAGTTGTTGTTAAGGGAGGTTTCTGCTCTAAGACAGCATTTGTCATGCCTCTATCTGCTGTTCATGTAATACTAAAGGAATGACAGGATGTTTCCCCTTTAGGGCACTAGTCTGCATAACCATGCAGTCCCCACAGGCATCCTAAGCAATAAACTGCTGCTTGCAAAATCTTTCCTCTATCAGCCACATTACAGTGCTCTTTCGTCCCCCAAGTGTTTGCATAACTCATATCCAAAGGAAAAAAGAAAATAGGAAAAAAAAAATAAAAGTCCAACTTTGAGCTACCCTGTTCCAAGCCAGGTTTTCCTGGGAAAACATCTGAATTCAAAAAAACACAAAGAAATTAATTACCCTTTTGCAACCACAAAACAGTAACGTTGAGTGACGACCAGGGCAAAATCATTATGACAGAATGAACAAAAAAACACCAAACCAGAAAGTTGAGGAAGGGCATGAGGGAAGCGCTTGCAAAGGCTTTGACAGCTATAGTTGTTAGTCAGTGTTCTGGCTGATTTGTAGGGTCTTTCTGCTGTATTTGCTAATTAAGATGATACCCCACTTGAACAAAGTTGTGGGCATAGTCCCCAGCTGCCTTGGCCCAGTTGGGAAGGAATTCCCCTTATCTGGCTGAAGCCATCTAAGCAAGTCTGACACCAAATGGAAAGGCGACCCTGCCTGTAAATGGTGGGAGAAAATGGCATTTCCTGGGAATGACTCAGCCATCCCAGAGAGGGATTACAGTAGCGTTTTGGAGGGACTTACTTCTTTTCACTGATTATAGAGGGAAATTCCTTGGTTAACAAAGTAGGTAGCTAATTCATATGCAGCTAAAATTAAGTGATGTGAAATACACCTTTACATTACACTGCAATTATCTTTCATACAGAAGTGGCAATGCAGCTTCTTTGCCAAGCAACAGCTACCAAAATCTGATGCAGAAATATTTAGTGTCAAACTGAAAATACTTCACACATTTTGTTTTACTTTACCTTGCTAAATACCACAGTAAATCAGATTGTGAAATCTCCATCTTTGGAGGTTTTCAAGACTCAACTAGAGAAAGCCATGGCTAATCTTGCTTTGGCAACCATCCTGTTTCTAAAGGGAGGCTGCAGCAGATGACTTCCAGAGGCCCCTTCAAACCAACATTTCTGGGATACATTACAAGGCAAAGTGAAATCAGCAAAAAAACATTTACTGTGGACTGGAAAGGCAGAATATAAAGACAAGAAATAACTTTTTAACACTTTTAGAATACAAATTATTTAAGGAATTCAGTGTAAAAAATTACAGGATTACTAGCTGCCTGATTTTTAACCTGGCTCTTTGCAAAGACTGATAATAGGACATAATACCCATGCTAATCTAATTAACTCTCAGGTCAGGTTGAGAGTCACTGTGGATTCTTCTATAAATCATCTCAATTATAAATCTAAACCAGGTAAACCAAGGATTTTTATTTTCATGTTGCCCTGTATCATTAGGTAACTATTTCCCTAGATATTTCAAAGCATACAGGACACCCGACTGAAACTTTTTAATAATAGCTGTCATTTAAACTGTTTCAATTTAACGTCAAAAAAAGGGATAGCAAACTGCCTTTGGGATACAATATCAAAATATTCCCTAGTGAAGAATATAAAGAGTATCTTTATTCTTTCCTAGTGCTGCTTTTACCTGCCTCACACCCCC
>VXAZ01006360.1:31040-150780 GCA_013399875.1 Gymnorhina tibicen
CCCCCCCCCCCCCCCCCCTTTTTAACTTCAACCAATATTATCTATTAGTAGACTGCCTCTTCCATTTTTTTCATTATTTTCTAAGTTCAGAAAGACTAAGAAAACATGCATCTGGGAAATGGTGCAGAAGGCATACAGAGTATGAACACCTACCTGGAAAGGGGGGTTAATGTCAGATCAATTTTCCATAGGCCACAAAAATAATCAGAAAAAAAAGAAAGTAACTTTTACACTTTTACCATGCTAGGAGGAACCTGAAGGACAAGTTTATCAATATTCCACCTTAAATAATTTTGCTTTGATATATGAGATGACAGATGTAAACAACAGTTTTAATACAACTCTTTTTATCCTTTCCCACCAGATAAAGGCTATCATTATTATTTCTGAAGGTGTCCCTAGTGGAGGCACGTTAAGCTATTTTGTATTTGTAGTTGCCTATTGCATTGATTTCTCCCCAGCCTACCAAAACCAGCCCACCAAATTTAGAGCAAGAGTTCAAGCCCAGTTTAGGCTCTTGCTTTGGAGAATGAATGAAAGCATGGCATCTCAGCAAAGGCAGAACCTGAAACTGACAACACTGAAAATATTTTATGCTATTGAAAGAGAACACCAGAATTGATTTCCTAGTCTGAAAACTAAGTATATTATCAAGCAGTTTAAAACCAGCTTAAATTAAAATATTATAAATAACTTACTGAAGCCAAATTATATTTGTAGCTGACCCATGGTTAAGCTCTCTAAGCTTTTTTATTGTTGCCATGACAGCTTAGTTTGGGCTGTACTGACCCAAAAGAATAATTTTCCCTTGCTATATAAATCTGACCCTCTGCACTGCAAGAGAAGAAAGTGCAATGGATGCTCACCCTCCTTCCAGGTGACTCCTATTCTGATAAAAAAACCATTAAGTGAAAGCAGATCCCCACTAAGAGGGACAGTGCTGAATTAGCGCTTCCCCCCACATGGTTACAACTGCACTTTGTTCCCAGGCAGCAGCGCTGGCTTCTGAAGCCAGAGCACAACATGAGACTGCAGCCTCAGTGACTAATTTTTCTCTAGGCCAGCTTTCCAGTGCCAGAGGTATCTCACAAAAGAAAAGCATCACGTACTTGAGGTGAAGACTGACCTCTAAAAATACGCCTCTCTACTTCTGTGAGCAGTAATAATTAATCATTACTGTCCTGGTCCCTTTCTTTCCTCTCTTCTGCTTCATCCCTGTCCCATGTACTTTCAACTCCCTTGTATCAGCTTTAAGATGATGCCACAAAGCTCATCTCTGATGCAAAATGCCTTAGGAGGAACTGGATGCAAGCCCAAAACTGGCTTGTTTCCCTTGATGAGCTGATTGTTCTAATTGGAAAACATTTGATTAGCCTATTTCCCATGGATAAGACATGAAACAGAAGCATCTCTCTGCCACTTGTACACTAAATCCTACAGTGTTGAAATTAAATGGTTCAGAACTTCCCAACCTGAATAGCTTCAAGCTCTGCAGTAACAATTTTCCTTTCAGACAGAAAACAAGTATTAAATTCTCTATTATTTGAGACAAGCAAGATTCAAATCTAGAGTCTTCTCACAAAGTGACATGACTGCACTTTTCAGTACAGGTCCCTTCATCAGTGACCACAGCAGTGAATGTAAAGCTGCTCGCTGCCTCCTTACTAAAACCATGAAACACTTCTGAGATGGGCACATGATACCACAAACTGTTTACCAGAACACCTCTCAGCTACGGAGGGATCTTCACAAGAACATCTTTATGACAATTAGCATTAACTGTTCTGCACTACATTAAAAAAAAAAAGTTAATAACGCCTTAAACCTGCAAACACTAGCAGTTATTAATGACTAGTGGCCATATATTTTCTTGCTCTTTTCAGTTCAATTTTAATGCTACTTTTTTTTTTTCTTTAAATAATGCTGTGTTTTAGAATGGCCAAATTCATGTTTGGGGTAATATCACAAATGTATTCTAAGAAGCTCCAATACCGAGCCACAAATGTGTATAATTAGACTTGGTAATTACCTAGATTTTCCCCTTGTGGCTTTTTGTACATAGTGGAATATAATTGCTTTAACATTATAAAAGTAAAGCAGTCAATAAACTTACAAGGCATATGTCTAGTTCATATTAAAATGAGTGAGAAGATTATCAGAGCTTGTTCCTTTGCAGAAATTAAGGACACATCTACCTAAACCAGTTATGATGGACAACATGCTGTGAGAAGTCCAGAATACTGTATGACTGCTGCACAGCTATGCAAAAGATAATGTCCCAAATTTAAAAAGAGATACTGTAGCAATAAAAAGAATTTGGGGAGGGGGAAATGTCTTTCAGAATGAACAGTCTTTGATCCACAGAGAAACCAGATGCAGTGCGTTACTGAGTATTACAAGTATTCCTAAAAATGTCTGCAGCATAATACACAAAATGTCCGTAATTATGCATGGGAGAATAACATCTAATACATATACACAAACACACATATAAAAGCTTACAGTTAATGTGGGTAGAACTGGCTGGAAGCTGTTCAGAACAGTTTTCCTCCAAGGTCCTCTGCATGCCACTTAGCTCACATGGATAGACAGAACACAGTGGGACGGACTGAGCTTCCTGAAGGCAAATATTGACCAACTGCAGCTTAAATTAGTAGAATGGGAAGAAGGGAAGTTAATGATGACTCCCTAGGAGTGTTTTTTAATGAGAGCGGCTAAAAAGTCTTTAAATAAAATACTGACCAATGGCTGTATAAACTGAATTCCATTGGTCAGGCTCGCCTGCTCTGATTTGTAAATCTGACATCTGTAGAAAATCCTCACAAAAGAAAGTCAATTTAAAATGAACTTAATTTAGAAAGAGCTCTGCATTCCTTCGATGGTATTCCTGCCTGAAGACTGCTCCAAGCCTGGTATTCTATTTATTACTTGTTACAGATGGGAAATTAAGGCAGGCTTTTGCAAGACTCCTCACTTGGCAGATGCTGTGAATCTGGAAGGTGATCATACTGATCTGCCTCTAAGACGGCAATTTTATGCTTACTAATAAAATTAAAGTACAATCATCTTTTAACTTGCTAGTTGAAAAAAACCCAGTCTATATACAATAGATGCTTCACAGATTTCTTGCTTGTCTGGAAAACAAGCTATGGCTGTTTATGTGCAGTTGATAACTGAACATTACAACCTTTCAGTGCCAGCACTGCCAGTTCTGTCACAATGGACAGGGACTTGTCCATTTGACCAAAGGCTCTCTGCCTGAAGAACAACATGAAAACATGACCTTAGTTTTGCTGCTGTTTGCTGAAGTCACATAGCCTGAATAACCAAGGAGATTAATCAATTAGAATTATCTATTAGGCAGTTGGTACTATTAACCTCTTCTTGTATTTCTCGTATCTGTATATGGTCTTTGAAATAGTATTGTACATACAAGAGCTTTTAGACAGCTCTAGGAAATCCAGAAGTAAGAAGAAACTACATTCCAAGAGCTTTACAAGTTCAATGTCCAAGGTCATTTTAATTAGTTGAATGCTACCTTTCACGAAATAATGGGGGAGTTTTATTAAAACATAAGGTGTCTGTCAAATTACTCATTTCATTGTTCAAACATTGTAACTATAACAGAATAAAAACATTAGTATAAGCAGCCTGCTCAAGATCATCTTAAAAGGAGAATGAGTGCTGGTGGGCAGGAAGGTAGCTGCAGCTGCACGTATTGGGAGAGACAGAGGTGAAGAGTGAACAAAAATTGGAAAACAGGCAAGAGTAGGGGAGCAGGAAATAAAACTTAAGAGAGAAACAAGTTGGAACATGAAGAGTTCAAATTTTCTGCAGGAAGTAAAGCAAAATTACAACTGTAAAGTAAATGTTAAGGACATGAATCAGCAGTTCATCCACTGCTACGTGATACAGGGACAACAAAAGAAGCGTGTCCTGAAGAGTAATCCAGCAACTCCTAACCAACATGAGTAATCCTGATTTAGCTAAACACTGCCTTCATTTCTGAGATAAGAGACTGCAAAACCTGATGGCAGTCAACAATTAAAGAGGATGGGTAAAGAAGAAAAAAGCCAGTAACTATTCAAATTGCTGCTTTGGTTAAATTTTGGAGCAGCATTAAGATCAGTTATTGTTAGCTTTGGTCTTACATGGACTAGAAAGTGACAGGGTACTTAAATGGCCCGAAAATTGTATTTGTAGACCAGGCAAAGACTTCTTTTCAGGTGATTCACATGCACTTTTGGCTATATCCTCGTCCCAGGCTGTCTACAGCAAGTGTACAAATAACCACACACTGTATTTGTCTGTTTTCTTCTAACTGTGTTCCCCAGATTGTTCTCCTCTGTTCAATTCCAAGATCTTCCAACTTCCTTCTCTGGCCACTTATCCTATGTCTGTGCCCCCTGTATCTTTCCCCACCCCAAAGCAGAGTTCTCCCGTATCTGCCACGTGCAGAGTAACCAGGCACAACTTATTTCCATTTCCTCCCTTCATCGTTGCCCAAGATAAACCGTTCACCACTACGCTCTGGTGAAGAGGAGCTGGGCCACGGCCACAGAACTGCTCTGTACCTTGGCCTGCCACATCAACCAGCACGGCGCTCCTGTGCCTCTTGGCCTGCATCTTCACTGTCAACACTCAGGGCAAGGACTGCCCTCCCGGGTCTTTTTCTGTACAGATATTAGCAACATAGGCTCTTAGTACCATCTTATACTCCTACGGAACATGAGGAAACACTTCTTTTACTGTATGACGGCAAACACTGGCACAGCTTGCCCAGGGAGGTTGTGGAGTCTTCCATCCTTGGAGATACTCAGAAGCTGACTGGAGATGGTCTCAGGCAACCAGCCACAGGTGGTCCTGCTAGAGCAGGGGAGTTGGCCCAGATGACCTCCAGTGCCAGCCATTCTGTGATACCCATCTACAGTTTTTAAGTAACACTGATACTATACAGTGAGGATTGACAAATAACTCTAACCACTTGCTTCATTAAAGAAAAAAACTCCCAACTTCCAGGAGTGCTGGGTCTGTGCTAGACAAGTAATAAAGCTCCACATGTCCTTTATTTCCTTTGCTGTGGAGTTTTATGATTCTTCTGCCTTCTCCTCACTCCCCAACATGAAAACTTCAACAAAACCTACAACATTTGGAAAATGTCCTACCCCTAAATGTCTGGATGCTCGTGGTGGAAATCAGGTTTATTTATAAAATATATTAATGTTGCTGAATTTATCTATACATTTTCATAAATTAGAATGATGGATATTTGTTCTGCATTCCACACTTAGTTTTCTCACATATTTAAAGAAGAAAGAGGTGTTCTGGTGCAAGTTTGCAAGTCATAGACCAAAACATGCACGTGGAAAGCTTGCAGAGATATCTGGCAAGAGGGATTTTTTTTTTTTTAACAAAACCCCTCAAACCTAAGAAATGATAAGGGACATTCTTCAGAATGCACTTTGCTTTCAGAAAACAAAATCATCACCACACCCTTTACCGTTACAGCATACCAAATACAGCATTTCATTAAACTGTCCAGTTGTGAAAAACGTTTCATTTTTAAACATTGCCACAATAAACCCTTTACCCACCTGCATTCTTTGACTTACAACTGACTTACATTCTACCATACTTACAAAAACTGTACTAAATCAATCTATAACTTTAATGCAGTATTTCTCTCATCTTTATCCTGAATTAGATCAGTGTTTGAAAACAGGAACTTAGAAGGTTCCTATTCCACTTAAAATGGATCAATACTAAATTATCTCTTTGACCTTGATTGTTCCAGTTCCTGTCTCTTCCTTACTCTGCTCACTTCTTGTATCTGAAATTTCTTTTTTCCTATGACTGTCTGATTCTCAGACATCAGTATGACAGAACGCTATGTGAATTTAACCTAGATTTCTCTCAAGGCTATTTTCCCAAGCGGCGTTGGCTCTTTCACCCAAGAGATCTCATTAGCATGCACATATGCACCACTGAGCCTCGGAATTTAATAACTCTATTCCCAGTTCAGCCACAGATGGTATGTCATCTCAAGCAAGTTACAAAGGCTGTGTCTCAGTTTCTCTCAAAAGTAGAATCCAGCATCACAAAACCCACTTGTAAGGTCTGTTGTCCTGCTTCAAAGGAGGGTGGACTCTGAAGCCTGTCTAGGTTGCTCAGGGCTCTTGACCAGTCAAGGTTTGAAAACCACTAAGACTGACACTTCAAAGCTTCTCTGTGCAACTTCCTCAGCAGCATTCAGTTCCCCTCAAGACTGAAAAATATTTTGCTTCCATCAGTTAGAAGCTCTCCTTTTTAAATTTATGACCACTGTCTCTTCAGTCACCTCCCCAGGTAGTGGAAGGCTGCTGTGAAGCAGTTCTCCCTGCAGCAGTTCCATCTCTGGGTTGAACAAGCGCCACTCCCTTGGCCACTCCTCACGGGGTATAACCTCCAGCCTCTGACTATTGTGCTGGCCCCTGCTGGACTTGCACCAGTTTGTTGCTGTCTTTTTTTGGATCAGAAAGCTCTCAGCCTTCAGTGATGCCAGTGACTAGTGTCCAGCTGACTGTCCACCAGAAGCCCTGGGTCTTTCTCAAGTAGAGCAGCTTCCCAGTTAGGTGGTCCCCTGCGTGCCCTGATGGCTGGGATGAGTCTGCTCCAGGTACAGGACTCGGCATTTGTTATTTCTGAAACTCATGAGATTTTGTTCAGCTCATTACTGTAGCCTGTTGAGGCTCTTGTGAATGGCAGCCCTGTCTCCAAACACATACACTCTGCTAATAATGTATTAGTGAATTAGAATGCATAGTACCTGTACAGCACAGTTCTCTGAGTGGAAACCATTCTATATGCAAATACAGACGAGCATTTAATTGTAGCAGTTATGAGTATCAGCACAGGAGAGCTGACCTTGAAAGGCTTATGTTTAATTACACCCTCTTTCTAGACGAAACTGTTGTAACAAACTGAAGAGCTTCAGTGCAATTAGACTATTCAAAGTCTGAAGTGCAGCACGCACTCCAGTGCCCAGCACCTGGCAGCATCACACCCTGCAGGATCACAGATGCTGGCCAGTGTTCAAACACCTCACCAAGAGAGCTTCTCAAAACTGCAAACCTTAGGCAAGACAACTCTCCGCACTGTGCAGCAGCCTCCGAGAGCCGTGTTTGGCCTCACACCCTGCAAAGGCTGCTGCATTTTCAAATGTGTAAATGCAAGGGTTTTCTATTTCTGTGTAGGCTTTACCTTTTAAAATAAATAAATAAATAAATAAATACACCTTAGTGATTCAGCAACTGTGTGAGAACCACCCCAGAGATCACTGACCCCTCCCAGTTATGATCTCCCCAGCGTACTCTTCTTTCACAGTCATTCCACCATCTCATTCTACCCACAAAAGAGCAGAAAGCTGCCATCAAAGCAGGAGTTTGCTGAACCCTAGGACAAAGACAACCACAAATTAACCAAGGATTTGCATACAAGGAACTTTACTCTTAAAATGCCTGTGGGTTTTATTTTTATGTGTGTGTATATATATGAAATTATATGTATTGCATACTTAATAACATATAAACTTTATAAAAATACTTGTGTACACACACACACACACACACATACAGACACTATATGGAAAGGAAAAACCAGATACCAATTTATTTTTTCCAGGATCTCTATAATAACGGTTGGGCAAATATGACTTTGGCATTTTGTCACGACGGATTTTGTACAGCTGTTGCACAGAGGACCCCCTTGCTTGTAGATGACACATGAATCACTCAGAAAGGACCCAGTGCTTTTCTGTATGTCTGTCGTGGCCCAAACCCTACCTAGGTCCCATGATGTCTGCCACAAAACCATTTCTGACTTCATTGCAGAGCTCAGTCTTATTAATTATCTCATTCCTTTGGTTTACCACATCTGTAAAATTAGGACAGATATCCGAATTTTATAAATTAGCATGCTTTTCATCTGTAGATTCAAAGTAATTTCCATTGAGGATAAAAAGCAGTACATAAATAGTAAGAAAATGAATGTTGTATTATTCATACAGATAAGGAGACTAAAAGCAGATAATGCTAACCTTTGTCAATCATAGCATAAGGGGAGGATGGGAAGAAAAAAAATAGGGAAAAAAAAGGTAATCTATACAGTAAGTAACAAAACACATAATTACTTATTCCAGCTGTAGCTACACTTTAAAAAGTCATAACGTTTTTGGTAATACAGAACAAAGAACATTTACAATTTCTAGGACTGAAAAATGCAGTATTTGCTTTTGAAGGTATTTCCTGAGAGTCACAGAGAGGACTATTTTCTTTTCGTGAAGAGCTATCTGATGCCTGAAACTACTGGCTACTGGATAGAAATAAGTATAAAGCTGACAAATATTCCAAAATCACAACTGCAGAACAGTTAACTGAAAACAGTACTGGAGGCAAGTATGCTTACCGTTCTTATATACCCCCCGAAAAGACCATTAGCATCAATATTTCCTAAAATGCTGATAAGAAAAAGGAGAAAAAAGGAAAAAACCTACACAAATAACAAAGGAAATAGATTTGAAAATAGAAAATAGTCTATAAAAACACAACTATTGGATTACATTTGCAACTGCAAACATTTCACTAAAATACTTAAGAGAAGAAAAATGTATATAAACATTATATTTTGAAATTAAACTTTTCTTGAAATAGATGTTCATATATTGAATTAAATATTCATTATAATGGAATGAGTCAAAACCATTTCCCTTGAAAATACTGCTGATTCCAAGAAAATTTTCTTTCAAATGATTTTCACAGGAGAGCTCAGCATTCCATTTTGATCCGTATCTTCAGAAATTAACTAATTTAACTTGATCTTTCCCATCGAACAGAACTTTCATTCCAACAGGCTCTGTTTAAGTGGTATTCTTCATACCACTATGCAATGTTAATATCTAAACTAGTTTCTTGAAGCTTATCAAAAAGGGTATTGCAGCACAGAAAGACAGGAGTGTATGTAAGAGAAGTACTTATGGCATTTACTGTAAAGATACATTACAGTGCAGGATAGTTTTTCTAGATACTGCACCATCTAAATAAAGCATCATCTAATTACAGACTCTTCCACATTATGATGTTAAGGGGAAAAAAAAAAGTTCTCCAAGTACATTTTTAGGTCAAGGCATCTCAGCCAAGTGAAAGTTTGGGAACTTTTAGAACTGCAGGAAGTATTGCGTTGTCTCTCTACTCATCCCTGCACTGAATTCACATGAGCTGCATGGTACAGCCATCAGCTCTTGCTCTGTCAGCCAAAAACGTGAATGATACAAACAACTGACGAAGCAGTTATCACAAAGGTCTCACAGAATATATCCTGTTTGAAATATTAAATATCATTCTTCTGGGAAATGGCTGTCTTTCTCAACCACAGCTTGGTATTTGTTATTCAGGTCGGGAAGTTACGAGAGACAAAAAAGGAAGTGAGATACGGAGCACTGACAGAACTCCTGCCCCACAGGTTCATGTCCATTGCTGGGGGATGGGGATGACACAAGCTCCTCCAGATCACATTTTGAACTTTGTAATTCCAAATCCCTAAACTCACTTAAAAATAGCAAGAGATTGTCAGAGGAGCACCAGAAACTTTTACAGATCTTGGTTTTTTAGTATTCTCTCAATTGCTGGCAGCCTTTAAGGAATAGCTTTAGGAGCCAAAAGTCTCGAGACCACAGTTACCTTATTTTCAGGAAGCTGCACTACGTAACCAGTAGCACAAATTCATAATGTAAAAGGATGCAGGGGAAGATATCAGCCACAAGGCTTCTTTTCTTAGGAAGACTCCCTCGTTAACAACAAAAGTTTTGTTCAATAAAACTCAAGTTTACCCTAGTTTATGTTTTTGGGTACCCATAAAGTCAAATAAAGTAACAGAATGAACCCCAGGTACTCTTTGTGCCTGAAACTGGAGGGTTTTCATCTATGGTTTGGTGGATTTTCATTAAAATTTTAGCAATGTCTGGGAGAAGGGGGAAAAAACTCACTTTGTTAGGATTTTTTACTTCTGATCCTCTTTTAAATAATCATGTCTTAATCTCCACAATTGCTCTGACAGATAGCAGAGGCTGGTTGGTTTAATGACCTAGTTGCATCACAGAAAACAGAGGAAAATACAAAGACTGCTCTTTTCCCAATGGCAACTGGTGAAAGGCCTATAGAAATTTGGCTGGAGAAAGCCTATAAAGGGAATATGGAAACTCCTGCAAGAAAAAAACGAAATGAAAACCAAACAAAACAATCCTAAACCACCCAGCTACAGACATGTTCCATAAAGTGGGAAAACCGGCTTTCCTGACAGCAAAACAATAAGCAGATGACTATTTATTAGTGGGTATATAGTAACTTATGTGTAGATATGTAAAAACCCTGTAAAGTTAACACCTTTATTTCAGAAACATCTAACACCAATCACACAAAATCTGAGGGTTTTTCTACACAGCAAAATAGTGCTTATTAGTTGTTGCTCAACAGAATTTCCTAGGTGGACCCCTTCGTTCTGTGTTAAAAACGTCTATTTCAGTATGCTTTAGGCAAGATTAAGCTAAAGTGAAAAAATCAGGTTAATTTTAAAGGTTGAAGTAATAATATTCTTATAAGGAATAAATGCAGAAAGCTGCTGTTTTTAAAATTCTTAACATTTACACTTTCACATTATACTCTCTGCACATGCAGTTATCCAAAGGTCAGCCACAATACATACGTGTGAATCCACAGCTTCCGTGCACAACTCTGGATGTGGTAAAGATGCACCGTGTTGAGCACCCCAAAAAGACCAAAATAGTTTTAAAAGGTTGCCACTGAACCTGGCAGAAGGGAGCAACAGCCCGAGTCACTGAGGGCACGAAGATTTTTGGGAGGGCTTAATCTACTGAATGGCCTTTACAAAATGTCTGAAGACTTCAGCTATGCTCAGAACCATCTTTGGCTCTCCAAAGATCTATTGTAGGGAGAAATGTTAAAATACCGCACATTGTTTGTTGGGAAACCGGGTCATAAAACACCCTATTGTAAAGACAATGAGCAAAATGGAAAATGAAATGGGGCCTAAGAACCTTCACTAGGAGTATTCTGTATTTTGGCCAAGAATTATGGCGTAGAAGTACCATCCCAACAACAGAAACGTAGTTGTAATGGCTACCTACAGTAATTATGGAGACACTTTCACTACATGCCATAATACTGAGCAGTGATTTATGCAGAGACAGGATTAGCACTCTAGATTTTTCAACTCCTTTTTAAGTAACGTGCTCCAAAGCATAAGACCATTGCCTTCTGCAAAAGCATTTTTTTAAGCTGCTGTTTCCGTGACACATTGACACATCCCCTACTCTTCTTGTGTCTTCCTGTCTTACCTTCCCTGATTAACTTCCAACTAGTATCTGCATCAGAGGTTATTGGGCAAATTCTGGCAAGATCAGAGTATTTCTATGCTGTATCATCAGCATATTTTAGCTGCAAATGCTCTTTAATAAGTCCTTGGAGGATTATGTATTTGAGAGTAATCCTGCAATGGCAGACAGGCAGTCTTCAAGACACTGTGCTGGGAAAAGCAGCAGAACGAGACTGTCAGAGAATTAGCCCAAAAGCTCATTCCATGAATTTTTATTTTCTGGGCATTTCAGAGTATTTGGCTTTATTCATTAATATCAACTAACATCTCTAGCTCAAATATTTTTAAGTTCTTGGTAATAAAATTGCGATAGCGCAATTCTGCTGATCCTCTTCCATTCTTAGGGTTTTCCCTTTACTTCAGTCCAGAATGCCTCCCAGGACTTTGCTCATAAAAGAAAGCTTCATAAAATGTTGTCATATTTTTCATGTTTACACTTGTGATCCAGATCTATTTATTTTCCTACAGAAACAATGTAGGAGAAGGGAAAACAAATGTCCCATATATGCAGTTTTGGAGATGTGACCTTTTTCAATCTACCAGAATTCACTCTTCCAATATACATTCCCACACTGCCTTCAAACCTCTTGAAGCTAAGGGTTTTCCAGCAACGACGTGATATGAATAATACCTTTGTCAGATGTGGTTTATTTTTGCCCTTTCCTCCAAAGAACTGCATATGCAATTGAAGTTGTGGAGGGGTGGGGGAAGATCTGTTTCTAATGCAGTTGTATTAGAGAAGGCAAAGTTCAGAGTGTATCTTGCACTTACCTCAAAGGTATCAAGTTTTACAAGGGCCCTCAGTTCCTTCCCCCCGCCTCCCTGAGATCTGAGAATAAGCTAGCAGACTTGAATCACAATACCTCTAGAGCTACATGGCATTATTTGTTTCACTATTGTTAACCCTGCATGGACTGCACAGCCTGTTCTATAAAAACTACAGACAACACTACTGTACCAGATCTGCTTTTATTTATGTTCTGAACCAAAAAAAGCTCAAAAAAAGCTTACTCAAGAGAATTTTGCACACTCTTAGGTGCAGGTCTGCAGTCCTGCAGACAAAAGATAGAAATGTGTCAAGGAGAATGTCAAAGACTCATCCCTCAAGAGTGCTCGTTTGTTTTTGGAATTTTCATCTGTACTGAGCATCCCCTCTTAGCATGCTATTTTAGGAGTGTTTCAAGCTTCGTTCAGGCATGTTCATCCCCTGACAACAGTGCAAGAACTTTTAAGTAGCTAGCGTGAGATCAGACCGCCTTTTGACCTGGTTAATAAATGTTTACAAGTCTCATTTCTAGGCAAGGAAAGCAAAGTTAAGGCAGATCTTGTATGTCATCCTCAGCTGCTAGACTTTACAGCTCCACATTAAGGAAATCATAGTCAAATGACATGCTTCTGTCAGTATCTGGACAGGGTCAGCAGGATTTGTTTGCCAGTGTACAATTAGCCAGATGTATTTTGTTTGTTCAGCAGCAGAAAAACAAGCCAAATTTGGTAGGCTACCTGGAAACAAACATCAGCCAGGGCAGGTCTGGATTCCAAGGTAATAAGAAAAACCTGTTTTCAGGAACACGTAGCTTGTGCCTTGCTTATGTGATTGGTGTCAAACTGACCACGAAACCTGGGGTCAGGGAGGAATTCTACAGCTTAATCTGCACTCGGGGAAGCCATTACTTCCTAGAGAAAGGCACTCCTCTAGGAACACGGAGCACCTAATAGATTTCCCATAATTGCAGGCAATCTGAGTAACAATACTGTCTCATCTGTTGTGGCACACTGTTCTAGAGACTTAAATACTCTGGTCAGAGTTTTATTTGAAAGTGCAGTATGCTCAGTAGAAGTGTGAAATTTAACCACTTGCTGTATCAGGAAGATGTCACTAGAAACACCTTTCTGGTTCCCCCTTGGCTGTGAAATGACAATGGATTCTGCAGGTGAAGAACCTGACCCCATCAAAATCGCAGCAAAACCTGCACCAGGGCACAACTTCATGCTACAAACTGAACAGACACTGTCCTCCTAGGCAGAAATTCATCACAAAGATTTAGGAGATTAATAAACACTATCACTTTTGAAGAGCCAATCTAGTAATTCAGAGGCCTGATGCACAAGAGACCGTGAAAGCAAATGAAAACAGCAAGACACTCTTTATGTGCAACGGGCCATTTTTCAAGTTCTCATTCCCTTTCGAAAGAGCTTAGAGCAAATTACACTTCTCCTAATTAAAAACTGGTTTTGATTACGGGAGCATAGAAATTGCAACCAAAAACCTTTATATTCTAGGCAGGTTTGCACTTCAAAAACTTTAAAAGCTGCTGCTGTTCTGTTCTTCCTTGCTGTTTGCAGAGGGGAGGCGACAGAAGCGCCTGGAGTTTGGGTGCTGTTTTGGGGGGGGTGGGGGGGAGGCAGCTCTTTGTTCCTTTACTTAAGCCAGCCCAAGTTCCGAGGCGAACTTCTCTGCACCACACAACCACCAGGCTCTGCGAACACGCTGCGACACAAGCGCGGCCGAACCCCCAACTTCACCGTCTAAGCGCTGCCCTGCCCTGGAGCATCCGGGGTCCGGGGAGCTCGCCAGCGGCCGGCCGGACCCCGCCGAGCGGCCGGGGGGGATGGCAGCGGGGGGAACAGCAGGCACGACCCGCCTTCTCCACGCAAACCAGCTCCCACCGCCGGCCCAACACAGCGAGGGGGCTGCGGGAGCGGGCGCGCAGCCGGCCCGCAAAGCCGCGGTGGCCGCGGTCCACGCGCTGCAGGGGCTAACAAAAAAACCCCCAAAACAAAACCCCAACAAAAACCTCCAACCAAACAAACAGAAAAAGGGAACCACTACAGAGATCCCCGGAGTCGGGAGAAGCGGAGCCGTGAGGCTCGTTGCCTGTCAGCCATTTTAGAAGCGTGAGCCGATGGGGCGGCGGGGCGCACCGCTGCGCAGCCTTTCCCCGACCGGCCCGCCGGTCATCGCCGCGGGCAAGGGGCGTACAAAGCACGGCATCGTCCCCGCCGCGCTCCCCTCCCCGGCCAGCCCCCCCGAGCGGAGCGGAGCTGAGCGGAGCGCCCGGCGCTGCCGGGCCGGCCCCAGAGGGCAGGTCCCCCCGCCGCCCTCACCTTGGCGTCCGGCGGTATGATCAGCACCTGGTTGTTCTCCTCCTCCTTCTTCGCCGCCTCCTTCTGCGCCAACGCGGAGTTGAACGACACCTTCACCATGGCCGGTCCTTAGCGCCCCGCACGCAGGAGAAAGAGGACAAGAAGCAGCCCGGACCGGCGGAGCTTCGCGGGCTGCCTCCTACCTTGCCACCCCCCGCCTGCTGCCTCGCCGCGACTGCCTCCTCCGTCCGCTTGTCAGGCGGCTGAGGAGGAGGAGGAGGAGAGGAGGAGGAGGCGGTGCCTGACAGGGCGGGTGGAAAGAGGGGAGGTGGTGGCAGCAGGGCCTCGCCCTCCGCCCACTGCCTGGCCCGGCGCGGGACGGGCGGGGGGCTCCGGCCGGGCGGGTCCGCGCTCTGGGCTCGGTAGCTGAGGGGCCGCGGCTCAGTGGGTGCCTGGCCGTGCCCCGAGCGGCATCGCACTGACCTCGGGGCAGAGACCCTCGGGGGCCCGTGCCCCCCAGCCCCGGGCTTGGCTCCTGTGCATGGAGGAGCCCCGGGCTGACACGCTGCTGGCGCTGCGCTTCCCGGGGGCACGGCTTGGCACAAGCGGGTCGGCTCACCCGGTGCAGTGCCAGCATTTTCCTGGGTGCCATTTTAATTTGGGGGTTTTTGCTGAAAGAAAATGTTTGGATCTTATGTTCGTGAAGAAAGTCCCCAAAATGCCGTATAGGCAGTGTGGTGAAATCCACCAGTTGTTAAACCCTTGGGGAAGGATACGAGGAGCACCGGGAAAGTGGACGTGTGACCTTCCCCCTTCCTCTCCGGTGCAGTGGGGTAAGAACTCAGTGAGCTCAGCACACCATCGGAGTAGGGTGCTCTCCAGTAAAACTGTGTGATGCACATATTCGAATTTACATTGTGGATATGGTTGTAGTCTGCTCCAAGAAGTTAATTTTGGTGACTCATCTGGGTAGAATTGATTTCCTGGCAAGAACTTGGCAGAGTAGTGCTTCTGTCAGTCACTGTGAGACACCAGGCAAGCAGAATGCAGTCCTTGAATTCAGCGGGTGCTCTGCTGCTGACTTAGTCAAAATCTGGTCTTTCTCCCTAGAGCATTAGATAGCACCAGGACTGAATTGTCTTTATGCTATGTACCACATTGTCAGCATCCTTTAAAATGGTTGACATAAAATGACTAACAGTAAAGTTAACTTAACCTGCTTCCTATAATTCTAAAGTATTTAGAGACCTATGGATAACACAAGGATTTTTAAAATGAAGATACAAAATTCAAAAAGCAAATCATAGTAATTTTACATGATCTTAAGATAAAACAGCTTGATGGCACAGCTTGCACCCAAGACTGTAAATTGCCCAGATATTCCAAGAATTCGATCTAACTGCCTTAAAATTCAACAGAGGTTGACTGAATTATTCGCAGATATTTCACTTAAGTAGAAAATGTCATGGACTCTAAGGAAGACAAAATACAGAGATTTCCCAAGGCACTTTCTGACCATATTTGGTATGACCCTGGAGGTTTTACTTTAGTAGGAACTTTCATTAAAAGTATTTGAGCATTCTACATGAAAACGATGAAGTACTTTAATAAAGCTATCACAAGCTACAGTTTCCCAGGATACTACTATAGATTTAAAATATTTTTTTTATATGTGGGACTTTATTGTCTCACTCCCAGATTGAAAAAAGCACCAGGTGACACCTCTGCTCCCATTTCAAAGGGAATCTGTGCAGGCACACTGTGTATTCAGGACAATATTTAGCATGCAAAGGCTGTAGTTCAGAGTTTTGCTTTGCTTTGTTCTCCTTAATGACATCTTCAGATATTCCTCACAGGGAGATGGGTATGCAAAAGACAGTCAAGGCTAAGGCATGGCATCTTATTATCTATGTCAAAGTACATCTAACTCTTTCCCCAGGCGGCATACACTCTTATCTTTCCAGATCAAATATACTCTGTCTGCTTCTTGAATCATGTTTACAAACCATGGCAGCTGACTGCAGCTGGATTGGAGCAGCACCTTATGTGTTGCCAATTCTGACCTTTTTATTAGTGAGAATTTGGGATATTAGGATTATTTCTATTAGAGACCAAAGTAAGGATAAAGCATGAAGAGAACCTTCCAACTTACTTCCTGACTGTGCTTTGCCTCTATGTGCTTTCAGGCTGCCGTTTTGCAGGCAGCTGAGCTGATAGGATGGCTCCACTCCTCCAAAAGGAAATCTCGCCTCACATCTTTCTCCTCTTGTCCTTCATCTTCCCCCTCATGTCACTCTTCATACTCTCCTCCTTCCACCAGCAATTCCACCCCGTGCCTGTGCTAGGTGTATGACCCATGCATATCTAAGTTTTTCTGCGTTCGTTTTCTGCTGAATTGGTGAGTTATGTCAGTTCAGAGAGATGTAAGGATCAGCACCAGCGTGAACAGTGGGCCTGTGAGACTAAGAACGAGGAGGAAAGGGGAAGTGGGGAGGAAGGTCTCCCCACTTCTGCATAGATGCAAGTAGTTAACCAGGCCATCGCATCTCTCAAAACCACAGCATTGTGTTTTCTCAGACGAGTAGGTTTATATCCAGATGACTTTCTCATTCTCTCTCATGTTTCTGCCCCTTTTCTTTCACATACAAGTCTTCCCATCCTTCAGTCCCCTGCCTCATTCATGTATTGGATATCGGGACCCCTCCCAGGAACAGATGACCTACACTGTTTAGATCTGTCTGTGTCCTTGGGCACATGTTTTCCATTGTTTCAGCTGACACTAAAAAGGGGGCAACTCATTGATTCCTTGTTTACCCTGAGTGGAAAATGGTTATTACATCCATCAGGACGGGAAGCTGCTTTCTCTTTTTGATGTCCCTCATAAAATGCCACAATGCTTCAAGCAGTACCTCTGCTTACCCATCTACAATTCAAAATCAGCCTACTTGCTCTTACTCCAGGGTTATCAGTTTCTAATGCCTGTACTAGACATCTGTAGATTCAAACACATAAAACTGGGGGGGGGAAGGGGGTGTGTGTTAAATATTGATGTTGTCTGCCAACAAAGGACACTATTTTGAGGTGAAGAGAATGCAGTTGTTTAATTTAAAGTTTCTTTTATAAAGCTTTTAAATGCAGCTGAAAGTGGAAAGTTCCATATCGTGTTATGGTATTTTTCAATCGTTTCTGCTACTCCTTGTTTCTTGTTTACTGCATAACATTGTGATGTGGTGAGTCTTAGTTTTCCCTCAACCACTCTTCCCAATTTTATGTCTTTCTCTCTATATATATCCATTTACCTATCTCTGTCTCATTACACATATCATTCTCATTTCTTGGGGGAGGGGGAGGAAGGAGACAAGCAGAAGTTGGTTCTGTGACAGACATTTATTCAGCTTGCTTTCTTAGCCAGAAGTTCAAATTCATTGACACTCTTTCAAGGCTTTTCACACTGTGGCTGGCTCTTCCTCTCTGCCTTATTCTCCCTTCCACCTCCCCGTCTTCTCTGCACAGCCCCCTCAGCTTAATCTGAGAGGTCTCATCTATCAGATACTTACCCAAATGGCCCACAACAAACGTGCTGTCACAGTGTTCCTTTTGTGCAATCCCTGCATTAATTCACAAGGACTTGTACTTAATCCTAGATACATTAGAACACAGGTGAGACTACTAGTTTTATTTGTATAATTCCAGTGACAAAATGTAAATGCCATTTTTATCAGCAAAATGAATTTTTTTTTTCCCATTTCTTAATGTGTTGATCTGGGAATTCTTTTCCAGATTGTTTGTTTTTGTTAGATGGGGGAATATGGCCATGGCAGCGTTTTTAGCTTTGTCACGAGGTAAATCTGCTACCACCCGCAAGTCTACCTTTTCTTTAACAACTCAAAACAAAAAGAACAACCTAAATTCCTGAAGGCTAAAGCAGAAAGGAAAAGATGGCACTTACTATTTTAAACAGAATAGGATAAGAAAGAGAGCATACCAAAAACCATATGAGTGAGTCTGTTTATCAGCCTCTATATTCTTCTAAATATGCCAGAGCCTGCTGAGGTTGGCAAACCAAATGGTGCATAAATCTTGGCCATTCTTTAGCTTGCAGATGATTGGAATTGCAGACTGTTGGTGTTTTCACAGAACCTTGGACCCAACATTTACAGGCACATCTCCAATTTTTATTAATCTCTATGCAGTACTGTAATCTGGATCTTAGAAATAACACAATTTTCACAATCTATCTAAAATGTAGCCACCACAACAAAGCATGAAATAAGCCTGACAAATCTATTTCAACTTGGCTTGTGCCTCCCGGCACCTCAGTCATCCCTGCTGTGAATAAAGCCCTTTAGAGTGAGTAAGCTGTACCACGTAATGAATTATGCCATAATCCAGCAAGCTGCTTTGCATGGCCGGCTTCTGCACCCACGTGGAACCCTGGGGTCCACCAAGATGCAGCAGCTTGCCTGACTGGGTCTGCAGTTTGTCTGGTGGGAAATTGCCATATGCAATATGCAGAAATGTACCTGTGTGTACAGTACCCAGTTGCATGCTCTTAATTTCAAAGAATTGTTTGCAATATGAACCAGAACCTCCCTTGTTTGAAGGCAGTGGAAGGACTCTCATGCTCTTCCCTTAAAGCTGATCCTGTCAGTCCTAACTGGGTGTCATCTATTAAATGCCAGACTGCAAACAAGAAACCTTTATATGAATTTATCAACACTTTATTTGCTCATTAAGCATCATGATTTGGCCAGTACTGAAGAAGACTCAAATTAAAGACCATTGCTGCCCTAGGGACTTTATAATCTAAATCAGATACAGAGAGAAAAAAATTCTCAGGGAAGCTAAGGACATGGAATAGCTTTGAAGGCTTCACTGTCTTTTTCCTTAAGCTCTTTTCCTTCTCTCATTTCCGTTTACAGAAATAAAAATTGTGTGTAAGCCCTTCTCCTCTAATATTCTAGCAGCTGCTACCAGCCCATAAAATGTTATTTTCCCCTTTTTAACACATTAAATACATGCTGCAAATATCTTTTGTCTTTTAGGCTTTATTGAGCTGATAGTATTGCTCCTTTTCTCTTTGTCCACTAGCACCCAAGACTTCCAGAACTGTTGGGTGCACATCACTAATTTACCCCAGGACACCAGCTTTAGGAAATTAAAGACAAATCCAGCTTGCTTCATTACAGTATATCCTAGAAGACTACGTCATAGTCTCAAATTTCTGTTTAGGCCTCAGGGATTTTTTGTACCTGTCTTTTTGTCTCCTTTTCTGCTGCATCAAACGCAAAATTCCTCACTTGGCCTTCCAGGCCTTCCCTGGCTGGCACGTGGCCCTGTCTGTATTGGCTGTTAGATCCTGTGGCAGGTCCTACACATCATTACTGGTGCAAACATTTCTTTTCTTTGACCTTGGCTCACCCATACAAGGAAGGAGCTGTCCTGTCCATCAAAACCCATACCACTGCTAAAACTGTGTTCATAGCCCAACAGAAGAGCCATGTCTGTGGCAGCTGGGTCACCACAGATTTGTAAAGTTGCCCTTGTCTCATACTTCCCAGCCAGATCACCAGGGTCTCACATACTTGCATTTAATGCTATATAGCATTGCTCTCCCTTGGGGCAAAAACAGTAGCTTTACAGGAGAGGAGATGAAGCCACACCCGAAGCCCTGGGTCTGCTGGATGGACTCACACACTGTGAGACCCTACTGCTTCTGTTCCTCTGCAGTCCCAGAGCTGAGGATACAGCCTCCTGTGCACTGATGTGCAGGTCAAATGACAGCCCTGCTGAGGTGAAGTGATAGGCTGCTCACCTGACTAGTCTGATCCTATCGTTGCTCTGCACTCTTGCTTTCATGCCTTTCTCCCCATTTGCTGTATATCACTGTGTTTCCCTGGCTTTTCTGAACCTGTGGTTGTCTTTTCATAGACCCTGTGGAAGTGTCAGCATGCACACAGTGCTTTTTGACACCAGCTAACTCGCCCTAGGCACTCCTGTAGTACAAACCATGCTGATAGCATCCTTGCTATTTGTTTGAAGTAAGCAGGGGGTGGAATGTCACTGGCGTGGGGTTGGAACAAAATTATCATTTACCAAATTTGTCAAAATTTCCATTAGCCAAGGTCTTTTTTTAATTGGGTTTGGGTTTTTGTTGTTGTTGTTTTGGTTTGGTTTGGGTTTTTTTGTAAAGTTCCCTACAGCTTTGGTTGGCCTTGATGATTTTCAAATCTCTTCTGTGTTTACCAGCATTCCGCAAAGAAGGGAAGAACTGACCTTTCCAGCCTTATGATGTAAGATTAATTCTACCTTGCAGCTGGTGGTTTTTAGGATAAACTTCTGCAAAGCTGCGTAAGTTGCACACAGCAAAGCATGGAAGTCTCTGTCCTGTTTAAACAGGTTTCAATGTGGTTGGCTCTTGATGCTGCTCAGAGAACAGTAAACCTGGGCTAATTTCTCTGCTGGCTGCTCTGCCACACCTCAGACAAACCTTCTCAAACAGGAGGAGTCATAGGCTGCACCCAGATGTGCCTTCTTAAAATATCACCTGGTATCTTCAGGAGAAGTTTCATGTTACACCAAATTTTGGACAACTGCATCTGTCTGCTACAGTGACAGCCCTGTTGCTTCCTACGAGTTAGGCCCTGGTGTGATCAGAGAAAAACTGGATCCAAGAGTAAAATGCTGCTTTTTTTATTACTACCCTTGCTTAGAGGATGAGATCTCACTGGATCAGCTCTGAGCTGCTCACTGCTCAGCTGCACCATCCCTGGAGCTGCCTTAGGGAAGCAGCCAGAGCTGCTGGTGGGGGAGGAAGGGGAAGGAGCAGTGGAAGGGCTCCTGGCAGGCAGCAGCCACAGTCACTTCACTTTGGATGTAAAACGAAACCTTATTGTTATTGCAACTGACATTGTCAGTCTGGCAGTGAAGATGCTGGGGGTGTGTGGGTGTGTGGGTGTGTGTGTGTGCGCGCAAAAATGATGCTGAGATCTCTGTTTAGAGCAGTTTGGGGGTTTTGTTTTTGTTTTTGTTTTTCCTGGCAAGACAGAAGGAGCAGCAACATGAATTATGAGAGCCTGCAGGAGAATACTGTTAACAAAGGATGGGATCCACCAGTTGTCCCATGGCAGTAATCAGGGATGTCTTTACTTTTGCATTTGAGATAAATTTTTTGGATGCTTGGACATTACCTTTCTACTCAGTTTACAAACTTGTAAAATACCCCACCCCATTTTATATATATTTTAAAAGCAACTGTAAGTTCAGTAAAGTCACTTGGCTTAATAAGACCAAGGAAAGATTTCCTCAGGAATGCTCAGCATGAAGGAGGTTTCCTTTATGATACTGTAATTCTGGTAAAGCAGAGCAATAAGCATACTTCCCCAGCCTATGACTCATTCACATTATACAGCCCAGACTTTTCAGTACTGCTCACAACTTCAAGAAGAGAAAAAAAAGGAGAAAGAAGANGAAGAGAAGAGAAGAGAAGAGAAGAGAAGAGAAGAGAAGAGAAGAGAAGAGAAGAGAAGAGAAGAGAAGAGAAGAGAAGAGAAGAGAAGAGAAGAGAAGAGAAGAGAAGAGAAGAGAAGAGAAGAGAAGAGAAGAGAAGAGAAGAGAAAAATTAAAACCCTGAGTTATAATGACAGCAGAATTTGGAGTGGGCTGCAGCATACTGCTTGGTAAGTGATGTCCCTGGGCCAAAGAGATATCTGTCAATAATTTAAACCTGTTTTAAAATTTCCTTCAGGAAAATTTCCTAAAGGACCACCTTCTCAAATCCTGAATGGATTTGAGAAAATATGTTTACTCCCCAGAAAGCCTTGACATTTGCCTTAATATAGAGACAAAAAATTAAATAACATGCAATCTCTGTCCAACACTTTTCTCTTCAGGATTATTTAAAGCTACAGAGCGAACAAATCGAGTTTCCTTTATATTTTTGAGGCTGATTAGCAAGGTAATGATATGGTTACAAGGATGAGAACTGAAAGAAATGAGATATTTCTTGGTTTCTCAGGAAAATCCCCTCTATCTGCCACAACACAGCACTGATCGCACCAGCACAGGGTAGAACACGCTGTGGTGAGGTGACTACCTGCCTGTGCAGGGTGGCTCAGACTCTGCACTGGGGACATAAATTGTGCAAGAAAAATAAAGGTAATAATAATTTGTAAGGAAAGATCATGACTCAAAGAGAAAACTGTAGTCTCAATCTAAGAATTCTCAACTATCTTCTCTGGAGAGGCTTAGACACCAAAAAAAAAATCTGTGTTCCTGCCTATGACTTTGTTCTGTAGTTACTGAAGTCAAGAGCAATATTCCCATTGACTGAAGATGTGCAATTATGAGTCTTGACTGCCTTAGAGGTAAATCATCCATCTTCACTCTGCTAAAAAAGAAGTTTACAATCCTCTTTCAAGATTAATAAAATGTATATACCAAGAAACATCTGACCATTTCTGGAGGCAACAGTGAAGAATACAGTTTTTTTGCAGAAATTGCATCACTCAAATGATTGACGAGAAGACATCATCAAAGTTTTTACATAAAAATATGTAAAATATGTAAAAACATATGTACCTTGCCAGCAAATCCGTTAGCTTTCCTTCAGTCTTCAATAATGCATAGCACAAGAATTAGATTCCTAAATAATACTGCCCCTTCTGAATAGAAAGCATTTAAAAATAGCTTAAAAGTAGTATATTTTATGAACAGTAGATTCTTTACATAGATTATTAATGGAAACATAATATTTAACCAGTCATTTGTGGTGAAATGTGAGACTACTTGTATATTGGTGAATATCCCTACCATCATGCAGCTTGTCACAGAAGCCACAACAATCCTAATATGAAAACCATGGGACCTAATATGAAAACCATTTCCATTTCCTTTTCCCCTCTAAGATTGCCATTTGCTTTCAATAAAGAATTGCCTGAGTAAAGACAACAGATGCAGGTCCCATATTTGAAAAACAAGAACAAACACAACTAAATATGAACCAGGAATGACAGAGGAGCCAAAAATAAATATCCAGAGAAAAAAGTGCAAGAGGAATAGACAGTTTAATGAGACTGGGAATGTGGAGATTAAGACAATTTTCATGCTAGTTTTAAACCCAAATTAAGAAGAAGGTGATAAGTATTTTATTAAAAAATTGTGTGGGTATGTTTTGGTATATCATTCTTTTCTCAGTATGTATGGGGGCTATCAGCTTGTTTTAGTTTAGGAGACCCAAAGAGATGTCTTTCAGTGTGAAAACATCTTTGAATAAATCACATTATCATATTTGCTAGACTGTGTTTTCTCCTCTGTTCTGTACAAATCACAGGCTGAGTTTGTGAGTGCTACACTCAGGTCAGTCAGGTACCTGTATCTTCTCTAAAGCAACAACTTCTGAATATAGTTTCCATTTATTTCTCAAGTTTCAGGTTGTGTTCTTGGCCCAAGTGGGCAGAACTCTCCTGATTTTAGTAAATATTTAATAATGGAGGAGGAACAAAAAATTAAGAGGATAGAAGACCTTTTCCTTATGTTTATCAGATCTACAGTCCCAGGCACTTTTCTAAATGTATAGTGAACCAAAAATCCATTAACACCTTCCTAGATAACAGTGCCCCTCCATCCTCTTTGTTTGTTCTGTCAACACAGCTGGGACACATCCACACTCTGAGTAATTTCTCTCTCAGACAGAAATACAACCTCACAGTAGTAGTGGGGGAAGGAGCATGAACCCAGCCATGGAACTAGGGAGGGAAGGGAGTAGGGGGAGCTTGAATTGCAAAGAAAAAACCAGCATCAAGTCCTTAGCACAGATAGAAAGGGCATAAAGTCCTTAGTGTAAGGAAATTGGGGTCAACTAAGCTAAGAGTGGGAGAAATGAGAGGAAGACAAAATCCTTGCACTGGGTAGGAGGGTTGGTGGCAAGGGAAAATTATATGGGCAGAGAACATTTGGCATTTGAAAAGAATTGAGATACTAGAAGAAAAACTGGGTTACACTGGTGTGCGTGTCTCAAGGTGGGAGTGTTTACAGGATATTTTCAGTGGGGAGCAGGTGAAGAGGGACACTGAACTACCAGCAGAGTAGCAAAATACTGACCACATGGTGTCTTAGGTATGAAACAGAGGCCTGAGGGAACCCTGAAACAGGAGGTGTCACATATGGGGGTGTTTTGTATACAGTATGAAAGGTGACTTTAAAAAGAAAAAATCTTAAGATTCAGACTGAGGCAAGACAAATGAGGATTCCAGTTAAGCTGGGTGCTCAGGAATCAGTTCCTCTGGAGTCCCTTTGCATAAATTCCCCCACATTGCCTTAAGGAGACTGGAGACAGGAACCTGCTGTCCTCAAAGGACTCTTCAGCCATTGGGGTGGAAAGAGTTGCCAGGCAGGCTCTCATGTGGGAATGTTAACCCTTGACACTTCTACAGCCACCACAAACATATACTTGCCTCCTGGCTGTCCATCTCCTCTGGGGAGCCACGTGTCACTTTGGAGAAGGGTGACTGAGGATACACTCTGCTAGGGCAGCACATCCTCATGGACTGGACAGCAATTTTTTAATGAGTGATGGCAAGTTGGGTTCAGCCTGTCCAGCACTTTGGGAGTGCCTTCACGCAACAACAGAATGAACAGATGCTGAAGAGACAGTTTACAGGGAGCAATTTCTCATTTCTGCACAAAACTGTAACCCTGCACATATGGCCTGTCCACCTATAACCCATATATGTCCCATTTTTCTCTTGCTGAAAATGCTGAAAACATAGAGAGTGTATTATCTTTCCAAGATTCTTTTGCATTATTATCACATAATGGTTTGTTTATTTTTCTAATCTGACACTTTCAGTTTGGGTATATACTTGCATCCTTACTAAAACACATCCAGAACTGCACAGCTTCAGACAGCTTTCTCTCCACAGAGCTGCTACCAAACAGCAGCACAGGACCTTTTTTTAACACTGCGGTTATAACTGACTTCATCTGACAAGTTCATATCTGCCTCGGGAAGCACCAGCACTAGAGCAAGATTATGCTCTCAGTAACATCCCAAGCTGTCTGTCTTGTGTTTGGGGACAGGTACAGGAAAGGCAGAGCTGGCTGGGAATTTCTACTGCCAGTATGTGCTACAGACAGAGGCTGCGCATTTTGGGACGAAGGAGCAGAAATCATTAGGAGTGGTAAGTTTGAGTGGCCTGTCACAGTGTGGGTATAGCACCTTCATGGACCTAGGGCACAAAAGTCCTCTGTAGGAGCCCCCTTGAGGAGACACACTGTAGTCCCAAAAATTAATGAGAAGTGAAGGAAATACTTTTTTGTTCTCCATCCGTGCAGATTTTGCTGCTCTGAGTATAATTTCATATTCAGGCAGGGAGAGTAGGATTACACAAAATATGATTAACCATTAGAAAGGGAGAAGAGCAATTAGGATCGATTAGTGCATCCATTTTTAGAAACCTGAAACAATGGACACAGGACACTGTAGTGCTGCATGTTGTACAGGAACAGGACACAAGGTCTCTACCTCTCAGGACAGAGCAGTTAAGTTTAAAATCAAAGATGACGGACCAAAACAGACAAATCAAGACAGGACAACAACTCAGGCATCCTGACAGACCTGCATGGCAGTTCCTCACTTTTGAGGAGTGTAATGAAGTACTCGAGGGACAGTGTATAATGACAAGCTTACTGATGTTTATGGAGAAAGCCTTCCTGTGATAGAGATGTGGGGGGCAGGAAGCTTGGAGATCTGTGTCTAACTGAGCCATGGCATTAGCAGATTCAATGCATGCATTTGACATGGTTATGTAGAACACTTGAACAGACTTTTTGTTGGCCTTATCTGTCCAAATGATCAAAAAAGTAATTGGATAGAGAGAAGAGAGAGAAAGAGAAAGAAGAAAAGCCACATCTACTGTGTAATGAGAGCCATGCCATAGGCTGGGTGGAAATGTGGCAGCATTTCAAGCACATGCTACTCCCCACTTCAATGCAGTCCTGTTTTCTAAATCTCTGCCTGAGATCAAGGCTGGATGGGAAGAGAGAAATTGACTTTTGCAGAAGTGCAGTGTTTTTCCTGTCTTGTGACCAGGCACATATGTAGCTCTGAATCTGAGTGTCAGTCAACAAAGTAGGATGTCTCACTAGGATGTGTCAGTAAATTCCCTCCTGGAACTGCTTTTGTTCAATCCACTTCAAGTTTTGCATGGTGCCCCTTGACTTGATGCTGAGCGCCTCCGTGATAAATGAAGCATTTTGCATCTCCAGCTTGGGACATGGCAGATAAACAGGTTTTCGACTTAGAAAAAAGACTGACCTTGTTCAGGAAGGAAGGACATTCTGAGCAGTCCTTTTGCAGTATCTCCAGGCAAAGAAGGGACCTGGTTTTGTCCCTTACCACTTTTTCCTTCAGAGCTGTAAGCCAGCTTTAGCCCATGGCAGTCCCCTTATTCTCCAGCTGTTAAGTTTGGATAGACTCTTCCCTCCCAGTTTTCTTGGATGCCACAACTGGCAATCACAAATTTATTGCCCACTTACTAGGAAAAAGGCAAAGACTGGTCATGGAGGTGAGATGCTTGTGAGCCAGAGGTGATGTGTTAAAGTAGAAAATATGTCTACAAAACAAATACAGAGTATGCAGACTTTTTGACTGTCCCAGATAGATCACCTTGAAGCAATTTCCTGATGTAAATTAGCTTCCCTTGAAACATCCCAGAAAAAATGCCAGTCTGCTGCAGGGAAACTGAAATATTTCTCATAGAGGAAGATTAATAATGAAAAGACAATCTGAAAAAAAAAAGTCATCTATAGGTGAGTATCAGGCACAGTGAAAATGTGACTGTAGAGAGAGGTTACAGATTAACTGATCACAGGAAGGAAATTTGTTGGTTTCTCACATTTAATATCACAAGGTGCTTTCTAAAAATGAAAGTTGAAATTGCACAGAGTATTATTTTGCAACTGTAATATAAATATGTAATATCATAGTGGTTCTGTATCAGCAATCAAAAAGAAATGAGAGAAATAATGATGCTGGAGGAAGACCATAACCCTGAATAAAAAAAGAAAAATTCTCTAGTCCCATACTTGCCAGAAAATTCCTTTATCTAGACCTCAGTGCTAATGGAAGTTTTTCACTCTACATGTCTACTGTCACTCGTAAGAGACAATGTGCAAGGTTTCCAAATGTGTCCCTCCTCTGTCCTTCCCCATCCCTGTCCTCGCTGCTGTTGTGATCCTGTGCCTGTTCAGATGGAGACAAAGTGGAGTGCACTGTAGAGCCTTCTTTTCCCATACACCTGAATTTCCTTCCAGTGAAAAACAGGATGCAGGAAGGGGGGGAAATTGTACATCTGAACCGTATCTTCATATGCAGTTACAATGTGGCCAGGACACATTTTGGGAACTGATGTCTCTGGTCCCACAATGTTAGTCACATCCAGAAGGTACAAGTTGCCTGATATCAGATTTAAAAAATCAGGAATTAAACTGTATTTCTTACTGCCTTCCACTGTAAAAAAGGAATAATATTTTACAGCAAAGCAAGGAATGCTGACAAAGCCAGCTTTTTTTCATAATCAGACAAGTGCACCAGGAGAATAATTATTTGTCTATTAGCACTTGATTTGCATGTGGCTTCAAAATTATCCATGAAAAATGGTGTTAATATATATATTCTGACTGTCTGGATGTGAAATGGCTGCTGTTACAATTAAAAAGGCTAAGGAAGCCTATGGAAAATTGATAGGGAAACGTCTGTCTGAGATTTTAGTTAATTAAAGCATGTAATTTATTAAAACAACAAAACACAGTGAACTGATTCAAGACCATCTGTCTAGGGTAATCCTAAGTATATAGTCACAGTTTTACATCATTTGAGTAATAACCATAGTTGAGCAAACATTTTGAAAGAAAGATGAACCCATCAAGCATAAGTTCTATGTGTGAGCCCAATGAAGACCCTAGTCCTCAGTCAGGACTGGGCCTCTAGGCTTTGACAATATAAAAAAAGCAACAAGGAAAGGGAGTGAAAAATAACTGAGGACTAAACAGCAGGTTCTAACATGTTTTAAACTGTTGATTAATACATCCTTGACTAATAAAAAGCATATTTCGACTTCTTAATTACTCAAGTTTTGCTCCATTTAAAGAGTATTTTGTTATTTTGAGTCTTCCTTCACAGATTTTTATCAGAAGCAGAGTGAACAGCAATCAAAATATGCACTAGAATGTTTTCCTTTGAGGAAAAAAAAAAGAGAAAAGAAGAAAAGCATATTCCTCCTATGACAGTGTTTGAATTTTAATGTAAAATGCATTCTGAGATAATCCTCACTTACAGAGGCTTGTTCTTGCACTGAAGGGTGACAGGCTTTTAAATCTGCCAAAGATGAGTTCAGAACTTTCTTTCTGGCTCTGCATTGCTTCTGCAGTACTTGCTGACACGACTGCTGCTTAGGGGAGCATAAGGAGTCTACCTTCATTTAAGGGTGAGCTGTAGAAATGGGAAATGCTGACAGCTGGGCCTCAAAGGTGAAGAAGGAACTGACGTTAAAATCATCTTTCAAAGAAAAAAATGGATAAGCAAGGGTAGCAAATGGTCAGGCTTTAAAAGAGATTCTTTCTATACTCACTAATTCACATTAGCTGTATCCATTTTATCAATTGAAAGATTGATAGGCTCTGCCTATGCTAGCAAATTAAATATGCTTATGATCGCACTGAGGGCCACTGTGACTACCCAGTTTGTTAAACTCTCTTATCTCCCCAAACAGGGTGGCTGCATCCAAACTGCACATTGAGAATGATCTGTGACTGATTACCACACAGCATCCAGGGGCTTTCTGGGGAAGGGCTGCAAACCCTAGCACAGGTGTCAGGAGAGCCTTCTGACAGGAGCTCTTGCTGGGATCCTTTTTCCAGCTTAATAGTCTGGATGTTCAAATTCTAGTTCCAAGGCACATTTACTATCTCCTTCACCAGTACAGGGAGAGCAGTGCATTTGGCTACTAACATGAATAAATGTGCTGAAGTCATCAGGATAACTCCTACTGATGAAGGCACAGATCTAGTATGTTGTACGATTGATGTAAAACTGCAATATGGTTAGGAATTATTACAACATCAGTCTCTGCATAGTCATATGCATTTATTCTGTGAAGCCACAGACCTCTGAAGATCTGGTAGCTATTTATATGCCTAGAGTTACTTGCATACTTCAGGGTTTGACACACTGTGGTCGAGACACAGACAGACAGTAAAACCCACTGGAAACACACTTTACAACATTCAGTTTATTTCTTTTGGCAACTGAAATCTATATTATATTTCTGTTAGTACTTCACTATGCCCTGATTCAGAAAATTGGTATTGTGAATGATTTGGTTTGGGGAAGGTAAGGCCCTCACCACAAGATAGGAGATGTATGAATTGTTGAAAGTAGCTAGAACCCTACCAGAATTTCAAAGCTAGCACAGTTTTATAGTGTTTTTCTCCAACAGAGCCTTTGGATTCACCTCTAGGGAATAATATGTGGATAATATATCTTATAGTTTCAGCAAAGGACATACCAAACATGCAGTGACTTGCTAAGACCGAACCAATGTAGGATTAAGGATGAGATATACAAGGCCATGGGAAGTAAAATATTCCTTGTTCAAATTTAATGGATAAGCTTTATGAACGTTCTCTTAAAATTAAGCCTTCTATGCATAGTTATCAACCCCTGCTTCCTGGTCACACAGGATCTGGTTCTAGATTACAGGCCTGCAGCAAAAGAAGCAAAGCAACAGAGCAGGAAAGAGTGGAAGACAAAATTAGTATTTATTTTTTACTCACCTAAGTAATCAAGTATTTCCATATGTCACACAGCAACTGAAATTTGGTTTCCAACTCATTTTCATCTATGGTGGATCTTCCACCACTTGATAATGGTGCGACCTCTGATTAAAACTCTTTATGAGGTTGGGATATATAATGTTGCTCTCCTGTGTGGATTCCTTTTACCTAATGTGGCTTGGGTTGATGGTATACACTTTCTCCCATATAAGGCAGGAGGCTTTCCCTCTGCTATATGCAACTGTCTGCTTTCCTGATATGTGTAGGGACCCAGTATGTTTGAAACTGTTGTCTCTGAATAAAACTGGGCTCAGAGTAGCCAGGAGTTGTTTGCAAAGGGAGGACAGACAGACACGCAAGACCACACATATGCTCAGAGCAAGACTGCATCATTGTAATTTCCATAGAAGCTAAAAATAAATAAACACAGAAGTCTGATTTTGCTGCACAGTCTTCCTTAATTGTCAAAGTTCAGCTGGGCTAGAAACTGAGTTAACCACATTTTAATGCTAAGCATATCTGAAGACTCATGCTGCAAGCCTAAGGCAAGTGTGTTCTCAGAAAGCAGGCTCCACAGCAGGCACTGAATGCAGCCACAACAAATCGTCTTCCTTTGCACCTCCAGATCCTGAAACAGGGTGTAAAAGACCATGCACACTGCGGCATAAGTGTGGGAAGAAGAAAATAAAACCACCCTCACAAATGAAAATATGGAATCTCTGCTGCACCACCGGTGACTCAGACCTGCTTCTTTCACCCCTGCCAAGAAATTCAGGACACCTCCTCTTCAGAAATCTCTGGCCATGTTACTGAAATACCTGCACTTCCCAAATTCTGTCAGAAAGTGCACATATCCTCTTTCCAGATCTCGGCAGCATAAATCAAATGATTCTGTGAGGAATAATCCGGGGTCTAGGGTTCCTGTGGCTCCGTTACATACTCCACAATAGCTCAGCAACAGATGCTGTTGGTAGGAACTCAGTGTATGTACTGCACAGAGGAATTTTCACTGAAGCAAATCGACTTCGCTATGAAGGATGTTGGAAAGCTCATGTGTGGGAGGAGAGGAAAGGTTCCTGTGTCTCCACCACAGCTTCCACAAAATCCCGGTGTGTCTCAGCTGCTTTGAGTGGATCCTATTGCCTGGGTGCTGGGGTTCAGGGACAGAGTGAGTTTTTCTCTCCGAAGAATGTGGATGACTTTGTAGATTATAATTACTCAAACTGTATCCTGCTGCTCCTCAGGAGCGAAGGAGCTCTCCCTTCTGCTTGACTGTTGGCCAACTGAAATGACTTTGGTTTGGGGAACAGGAGAAGGCCAGAGCTGTGACCTATGAAACAGATCTGTGAATCTCTTGGTTTATAAATCCCAGCAGAGAGAGGCTGGCCCCCTTATGACAGCTGCCTGTAAAACCTGTGACCTGACAGCGAACAAAATGTCAAGTCCTCTTAACAAAGGAAGCAGTAGACTGCTGCTCAAAGAGAGGAAGTTCTCAAGTAGGTATTTTGTCATTTAAGTGACACTCTTCCCTACTGAATGCAGGCTTCATCGCAGCATTTCCTACTATTGTTGCCGAGCATCTGGATTCCTGCTGCTCCCCTCCAGGGGCTGGTGATACTTCTCCAGAAGTTTCAAGCACATAATTAGATTGCTACCTTAGTAAGCAGAATTTCCTGGAGGGGAAGCACATTGCAGCACTGTTCCACAACTTGCCTAAGCTGCCAGCAAGAGCCAAGGAGAAGGCTGGTTCTTGAATCTACAAGGATCTGCAAATTCAGCTGGCCCAGAGTGCACAGCAGTAGAAGTTTGGCAGGGCTCTGACATAGGAGTTGCATGTATTTAATAATATGTTTTGGATAGCAGAGTCCAAGAAGAGCTGGGCTGCAATTTGGCAGGAAACTGGACCAAACTAACAGCTTGGTGTTGCCAGCAGGCTGTGATCCTATTCCCATCTTCCTCCTCATCCTTCTCCCATCAGAGCCTTCTGTTCCTTCCATGGAATTGCTTGGTGTGGAGCTCATCCGAACATGCCAGGTGACCAACAAAGCTGACTCCTAAGCTCAGGAGACCACTTACTTTTTTGCTGGCTTTGTTTTCTGATGCAAATAGTGAGGCAAACTGACCCACTCTTAAACTAAGTGCAAGATGAATGCTGGAATTGGTGCAAGATAAGTATTAATGGCATGTGCCTATGTGGGAGGAAATGCAGGACAAAAAAAGAGGAGCAGCCCCCCTCCAGCAGCAGCAAACTCTTAAATTGCATTCAGCATCATATGAAACCCCACCCTTGGGCCTTGCTCGTTGCCAAGTCCTTTTTTTTTTTTTTAACTCGCAGAGCCCTACAGTGGGTGATATCTAATTTATTTTGTGACTCAGTGTGCATTTCAAACACATTTATTTCACAGGAGGTATGGATGATGGCAACCCACTGGGCAGATAATAGGCCAAACTGTACTTTGGAGTATGATTCCAACACAGCAGAAGCTGCTCTAAATTTGGGCTACTGCTGCCTGATTCCCCTCCCTCCATCTCACACATATCTTCTTTTCCTGCACGTTCTGGCCTTATGTTTTCCATAGCATTTGTGCCAGTGGAACCAGAAGACGAACTATGCCCAGGGAGCTGACCTAACTAAAATCTAACCTGTCCTGAGAATTTTTTCCCTTGGAAATCTGTTTTCTGTATTGGACCACTGCACAAGTCCATCTCATTAAAGGAACAGGGTACAAACATTTAGCCCTCCATCTCACACATATCTTCTTTTCCTGCACGTTCTGGCCTTATGTTTTCCATAGCATTTGTGCCAGTGGAACCAGAAGACGAACTATGCCCAGGGAGCTGACCTAACTAAAATCTAACCTGTCCTGAGAATTTTTTCCCTTGGAAATCTGTTTTCTGTATTGGACCACTGCACAAGTCCATCTCATTAAAGGAACAGGGTACAAACATTTAGCTGATGGTGTAAACAAAGGAAGAAAGATACCTTGCATTTTTAACAGTATTTCAATGTGTGGTAAGTGAGTTTTCAAACTTAGGCACTAAGAACAAAAGGGGACTATTCACACGGGACTAAAGATGGAGCATTTCATCTCTAGGCAGGTACGCAAAGACTTTAGTTCATGAGCTTGATTTAGGCATCTCTCACCCTTTCCAGGAACTGAGGAAGTTAGGTAGTGGTGCATACTTTTCCTACGAACAAAACCTCTGAATGAGGGAGAGCAGCATCTCTTGAAACCAGACAGAGGGAAAGACAAGGCAGAGAAGAGCTGAGACTCTTCTTCTCATATTTAGACTTCTCTGTGTGTGAGATTGGAACATATTTTGATCCCTCCTTCCTTTCATTTGTTTCTAGATTTAGGTAATTAGCTCTGCCCTGGGAAATGAATATGTCCTGCTGAAAAGTGGACTCCAAGGAAAAATAGGCAATAATTTAAATATCCAGTTGTCGTGGGTTGACACTGGCTGGATGCTGCTCAGTTACTGCCCTCTGCAGCTGGATAGAGGGGAGAAAATTTAACAAAGGGTTCATGAGTTGAGATAAGGACCTGGAGAGGTCATTCATCAAATATCGTCAAGGGCAAAACCAGGCTGGACTTAGAGATATAAAGTGAATGTATTACTAATAAAATCAGAGCAGGGTAAAGAGAGGTAAAATAAGCTCTTAAAAGAACACCTTAGCCACCCCAACCCCTCTCTTCTTCCCACCAACTGTGCAGGGAGACAGGGAATGGGGGTTTCGGTCAGTTCATTACCTGTGGTTTTTCTCTCACTGCTCAAGAAGAGGAGTCGTTCCCCTGCTGCACTGTGGGGTCCCTCCCACGGGAGACAGTTCTCCATGAACTTCTCTGATGTCACTCCATCTCACAAGCAGGAGCTCCCTGTGACCTGCTGCAATGTGAATCCTTCCCACGGGAAACAGTCCCCCTCAAACTGCTGCGGCATGGGTCGCTCTTCCAGGAGGTGCAGTCCTCCAAGGACAGGCTGCTCCAGCATGGGAGCTGGGCCTCTCTCTCCACAGGTCTTCCACAGGTCACAGGCATCCACCCGCTCTGGCGTGGGCTCCTCCACAGGCTGCAAGTGGATTTCTGCATCCCCCCATGGATCCTCCATGGGTGGCAGGGGCACAGCTGCCTCCCCATGGTCTGCACCAGGGGCTGCAGTGGAACCTCTGCTCTGGCACCTGGAGGACATCCTCCCCCTCCTTCTCCACTGACCTTGGTGTCTGCACAGTTGTCCTCTCACATGTTCTTACTCCGCTCTTCTCTAGTCAAAATTAAAACTGTGCAATCACCTTTGTTTAGATTTCTTCTTAAATACGTTATCACAGAGGCTCTACTGCCATTTCTAATTGGCCCAGCTGTGAACAACAGCACGTCCATCTTTGGAGCCATCAGGGATTGGCTCTGCAGGACATGGTTAGAGCTTCTAGCAGCTTCTCTCAGAAGCCACCTCTGTGGCCCCTCAATACCAAAAACCAGGCCATGTGAAACCAATACAAATGACATTAAATGAAATGTCAAACACCGAAAATTCTGAAGTAAAGTCAAAACAACAAAATGGAGCGGAAGAGATAGGAAGACCATCATATTGAGCCGAAACTTCAACAAATGATTTTCAAAGAAACCTCGAGATTTCATTTCCATTCAGAATTTTTGCATTTTCCAGTTTCATTTTGTGTCATTATATTACCTTTCCTCTCTTTTCATTTCCATTCATTCTTTGATTTCTCATTTCCTTTCATGAAATGAAACTCGAGGTTTCATTGAAAATCATGTCATGAAGTTTTCGCTCATTTTGATGCACTTCCTGCCTTTCCATTCCTTTTCATTGGTTTCACTTCATTTCAGAGTTTTCCGTTTTTCCAATTTCGTTTCATGTCATATTTCCTTCCCTGTCTTTCCATTACACTTCATTCTCTGATTTCAAGATTTCATTCCTTTTCATGAAAAAAAAATTGTGCAAGGAAATCAAACGAGAAAACAAGAAATGAAGGTAAAGGAATAGATAGGAAAGGAAATAAAATGATGTAGTGTTTAGATCTTGGCTGGGTGACAGGTGTCCACTAAACCGCTCTATCACTCCCCTTCCTAGTGAGATACGAGAGGGAATAGGATGGAAAACATCTCACAGGTTGAGATAAGGCGATTTACTAAAGCGAAGGAAAACCAAACAAGTGAAAGTTTTTGCCTCAGCACACGTAGCGGTTTCTCTGGAAGGCAAACATTGTAGAGTAACAAATGGCCCCCCTTCTTCCTCCCTCCCTTAGCTTTATCTGAGCTGATGCCATATGGTGTGGAATATCCCTTTGGTTAATTTGGCTCAGCTGACATGGTTGTGTCCCCTCCCAGGATCTTTCCCACAAATAGCCCCTTGATAGGGGAAGGAATGTTAGAGGGAGAGCACAGCTCAGCAGTAGCCAAAAACTGGTGTGGTATCAACACCCTTCCAGCTACCAATGCAAACCACAGCACTGCAAGGGCTGCTAAGGAAAACAACTAATTCTATCTCAGTCAGGCCCAATATACCAGTCAAAGAAAAAAGAGGCCAGGGTTTTCCTCAGAGGGACAATGTTCAAACCTGCAGTTCCCTTCCCAAAACAGAGCCAGTAGGCTAAGCTGCATGACCCTTCTCAGCTACAGCAGAGATTACTAGACAAAAAAGAAACCCCAATGAAGAATCACAAAGCCAGGAAAAGCACAAGCGATAATAGGAAGCCCAACTCTGTACCTTAATTATAGAGGTGGTCCCCTGAGAAATGGAAGTCTTGGGTACCAGTCCTTGCTTTTAGCATAGTTTTTTAATCCAGTGACTCCTTAAAGCAAACCACATAATTCCAGGGGCAGGGCCATAGGCAAGATATTAATTCTGCTTACTTACTAAATTCTTTGATTTTTTAAAACACAAGACATTTGTACAGTTGTTAATAACATGCTGCAAATGCCCAACAGCTCCAAGCAGGAAAGAGAATGAATGCTTTGTTATTCTAGGAAAATAGATGTGTATTTTTACTGTAGTCATAACAAAGGAGGCTTCAAGCATTCCTCTACATGCCAGTTGGGCTGTTTATCTCATCACAGATATTCATCTGCCTGCAGACTGTAATTTCTTTCTGTGTTCATATGTGATGCATTCTGACAGCTTTTCTACAGTTAAAATTTGGTATTTCAAGAAATCCATTCACAGTCTGGCTTTGAATATAGCACGTGCAGTTACTTCAGCTTCCGCATCGCTTTCCATTTTACTTTCAGCAAAATTTGGTTAGCATATTCTTCTACATGTGTGAAATTTCAAATTGGAAAGGACTTGTTTCAATTCTCCTTCTCTTAATGGAACCTTTTCATCTCTCCAAAAGATAGAGGAAATGGGGTGTGACTGAGAGTTAGATTCCCTTCCTACATACTGTTACTTCAGGAAAATAGTGCACATCAGGTGTTTGGAAGTGAACACCTGAGGTTGTTTCAGCAGGAGGTAGGATTGCCAGAGGTCAGTCTGAAACTAGGGACACTGCATGGCTTCTCCAGCTAACCTACTGCTGATGTTCAGATGTTGAAACAAACCACAGCATTTTGTTTTCATAAAAACAAGCCTGGGCACGTGAGATTAACAGCAAACACTTGTAATAAGGACCGCAACAGAGACACTAAAATTATAGTAAAAAAAGGGCAAAACTACACTCTCTGCAAAAAAATTAAGGTTTAAAGGTTTTAAAGTTTTAATGGCAGAATTTATCAAACTCTGAAACCTTTTCTAACTGCTTATGTCTGAACAGAATTTAAATATCATCTCCTTGCATAAACAATTTTAAAAATCTGTGTTGAGTCCTACTCTAGTTCACAAAGTTCTGTAGCATTAGGCTACTATTTAATTTGTCATTTCTTTTTTTTTTTTGTCAGCACCTATGTTCAGGCCAGGAAGAGGAGCTTGGCAAGAAAGAGGATTATTGATTTAGGATTTTATCTCTGCAGAATCTGGCATGGTCTTCTGTTTTGAGATTGCACGTTAGTACCTGGATTGTCTAGGTACTAAGTGAGAGAGAGAGGCAACCGTTTGTCTAGGAAGATGACAGAACCAATGGCACCTGTGAATTCACAAGCCAGGAGCTTTGTGTTGGTCTCTCATAAGCAAGGGACAATTTTGTAGGTATCTGATAGCCTGAGAGAAGTAGAAATCCCATAGAGATAGGATAGCCTTTTCACAGAGACAAAAGCAACCCTGTTTACGAAATATCTGTTTCCTAAAAAATAAATTTTAAAACTTGTATTATACGTATTTATATATTATATAAAGACAGGTACTGTGAGTTAATAGAGAAAGAGGGCCTCAAGTCCCTAAACCAACACAAGACATGTGGCCACATGCAGAATGCATGTCTGGAATACTATCATTATGCTCTTTGCTTGGGGGTCTGGAGGAATGTGTCATGGTTGTCTTCTGGCCTGGGTGTATTTCCCCCATGAATCAAAGGTGCAAAGAAGTGGGTGAGGCAAAAGGATAGACTGGTGCACATCCAAGGCTCACCCTGACATACCAGATATGTGTTTGGACTTGGGACTACTGCAGAGGCACTCCTGCCTTCTGCTATTTACCCCATAAGATTCTTTGATGTTGCTGGCACGTAGCAGAAAGGTTCAGTCGCTGCTGTGAGGAAAAGCACAGCATAGTGCCACCTCCAGCACTAACTTGTAACCTACCCTGGATGTGTAGGGAGATGGAGCTGTTGGGTGACTGCAGAAGGATACTCTACTGTGACAGTGGAATGGTCAAATCAGAAGCAACCCAAATAGTTCATACAACTGCATACAATTCCATAAACATCCTGCCTGCATCTATGCTGAATGCAATTCTGTTCTTGTGAAGATGCTCAAAGAACAGTAGAATTACATTGTGTTGTAAAGGACAAAATGTCACAGCTTGGAAGGCAGAAGCACTTGGCAGAGTGACCAGCATCTAGAATAAATGTACTTGAGCAGTCCTAGCACAAATGTGTTCTCAAGTACTCTGTCCTGCAAGACAGAGGAATCTGCCAGGTACTGTATACTCAGGCCACAATCTACCAAACAGCTTAAATATGTTCTTAATTGGAAGCAATGAGCCTAAAGCCCAAAGTTAAACACAGGGAGAGGCATGCTACTGAACTGAGGGAAAAAAACCTTCAGCACTTCACAAGGTCAACCCTTAGCAAAATTGGACCTTAATTTCTTGAAGTACCATAATTGTTCATGTGTCTTTGAGCCTTGAATTTGGAAACGAGGGTGACTGTTATTTTAAGGTGTATGACTCAGGCCCTGAGTAACCAGAACAAAATCAGAGACAAGTGAGAATTAGAAGCACAAGAGATACTGTGGGGGAAGAAGCAAGCGACTGAGTAAGAGGGTTCCCTGAAGTGAACTCCTTGCCACACTACCTGCAAATGCTCATAACTCACTCCTATGGCATTCTTTTCATTGCCAACCTTATTACCAGATAACATAAGTGTCATTTATGAAGCACCTGGGGACAAGAAATACATGTGATCCCAGCCTGGCCACCTTCCCTCCTACTGTAATGACCACACAGCTCTTACTGGGATGGGGGCAGGGCAAGGCAGGCAGTATGAAACGCATTCGGTGAGGTTAAGAGAAATGAAAACATGTAAATTATTCTCCTGTCATGACACTTTTCGAGGTCTGTAAAGATGTGACAGATTGTACTGGTTGCTTTTCATATTCTGTATTCCAGTGTGCATTTTGCATATATGCCTTATGTGCTCAAGTTCATGCCTACAAAGCGGCTTTTAACGAAGCATTTTCCAATGCTGGCATTGTCATTTGCATAACACATGAAATGTTGACAGGCAGCATGGAGCTGAGCAAGGTTCTGTGCCTTTACAAGGCACAAGAAACAAGTCCTAGCACAAGAAATTTATATTTAACAGGTAAAAAACCCAAAATAATTTCAAAATACCCTGGATATCAGGGATACATTTATCTTAATCATGTATGAACTCTTGTCAGATTACTTTCATTGACTGCCACCTATCTAGCACAAGGTGGCATGATAAGACTGCATGGCTTTTGATGATCTTATGTCAGTACTAAGATGCAGTTTGAGCTAAAAAGGAAACGTGATATGAGTAAACATGAACTGTAGTTAGGATTTTTCCACTAGAGGAGAGTTTGGTGTGAATTTAACATAGAAATCATAGAAATCATCTTAGAAATCAGAATGGTTTGGGTCGGTAGGGACCTTAGAGACCATCCAGTTCCAACCCTCCTGCCATGGGCAGGGACACCTTCACCTGGATCAGGTGGCTCAGGGCCCCACCCAGCCTTTGAGAAATGGTCTCTGATTCTTCAATGACAATGCTGTTGAGTGGCTTCATCCTTTTTGGAAGCAGATAAGGTGACCCTCTAAAGAGCTCTGTTGGCCACCTGAAAGCATCCTCATGAGTCATTGCTGAAGAATGTCTTTTCAATGGGCTTTCAGTATCTATGCTTGTGGACGATCAAAACTACAGAAACAACACTTCACTTGGCCTACCACTAACCCTGAACAACTCATCTATACACACAAGAAGTCTGCCAGCACTTAAATGACAGCAGAGTCCCTTTCTGCATGATATGTTAATATCCAAATAAATGGCAGAGCCCTGAAGTAGAGATCCACGCAAGGCCTGTTTCATAAAGACTACTGATCGTAGTCTTTCCCAGGCTTAATAGCTATGAACTCTCCCCTCAATCCACAATTTAGTAGTTTGTTAGATTTCAGAATGTCCCATGGGATCCTATTTGGCTGCTGAGTACAAGTCATTCTGTAATTGCTTGGAATAGTGTATCATACTGTTTTCTCAGCTGCCAGTAAAAACTTTCCTCAGTTCTCCCAAGACTTTTCTTTCGTAAGAGTTTTACCTCTGCCTATCTCCAACTGCTAGCAGAGAAACCACTTTTTTCATTTTTGCTCATGTAGGTTTCTAAATAAATCTTCCATTTTATCTTTACCCTAGAACTCAGTCTTCACAACTAATTTAAGCCAGGTACCTCTATTTCTGGCTGGTGTTCTGCTCTTTCTGAATCTCAGCACAGAAGCTGATGCTGATGTCAGGTATTTGAAAACCTGTCTGGAAGTTGCATTAAGCAGGTGAAAATCTGAGCAGCATCTTGGAGATTAGAAGATGAACTCACCCAGTTAAAAGACAGGTGACCCAGTCTAAATGGGAAGAGATGACAGCTTTATCTTTAGCAGGCAATGGGGCACAATAAAACGATGAGGGAGATGTGGGAAGAGATTCATTCTAAGTAAATTACAACTCCTATCAGCCTAGCTGGGATTTAGCATGTGGGAGAGCAGGGACTGCAGCTGTCATCACTACCCTTGGATTTTTTTCTGAGGGGAAGTAAACAACTCTAAATTTCAGCCTGGCTTCTACAGAAGCTTGTGTGGGTGTCCCAGTAGTTTTTGGTAAACAGGTTACAGCAGGAGCCACCAGGAAAATGAGATTTTCTTTCCAAATAAACAAGTTTAACTTAATAAAGACTCAAAATTACTATGTGTTGGGGGGTTACCCCAGGAGTCTCATTATCTCTAATTGGATGTTTTATTTCATGAAGTAGTCAGCATTAACTTTTAGCTTGGTGAGGTGAAAATCTCATATTTAATTGCCCCCAAATTTTCCTCTATTCCTGGGAACACTTGGCAGGATTGTGAATATCTCTAGTGGCCAAGCTGTCAAACAAGCTTTTCCTTTTCAAAGGACATTCTTTTTCCTTTCCTTCTTTTTTTTCCCCTCCCCTCACTATCCAGGGCCAATTTTGGTTCTCTTTCTCACCCAACACCTCCTACTTCATAGGCAGCACTGGTCCCCACAAGCCCTCCAGCAGACTGAAAGCAAGGACTGCTTTCTGCCTGGGTGACTTCCTGTCTTGAGGGCTCTGTGCCCAAATTTGCACCAGCAGAAATCAGCGTAACTCAAGTTTAATATAGCTCAAAGCAGAGCTAATTCTGTGCTGAAGCAGTCTGGAATGGCATACCAAACTCTGGTTTTGGCCATATGTACTAGTGTTTCACACTCCTTCCCCCCAAAAAATAAGTTTTGGCTCATAGTATTATCTATTTTTATCTCATCTTTAACCTATTCTAAAATTACATCAGTTAAGCAAAGCCACCCTTTTCATTTCCTTTATCTCATTGGTCTAAAATCACTATCCAACGTAAGTGAGCAGGGAAACAGAAATTTCTTTTTAAATAGCAATAAGAAATGGGTGATTTATCAGACACATTTCAAAATATTAATGGTGTAAAGACATCTTGATAAATGAGGGATGATTATTCTCATCTTCACAGACCAAAGTACAGCTGTGAAATCCTTCCAAGCAGTGCTCAAGATGTTTGATTTCTATTTTAGTTGATATTTGACAGAACGGATTTTATTTTTATATTATCTAGGGGAAGTGAAAATGAGTATTTGTTCTGTCCTTTTTCCTTCTTGCTCTCCTTGCTTATCCTCCTGCCTTTTTATTTGTAGTGATTGCAATGCTTTATTGCACATGGTCCTGAGAGCCTTCTGGAGTTATGTATCTTCTGTAGTCAGTATTTTTCCTTCTTATTTTAAGGTGTGGCAAATCCAACAGTTGCCAACTGAACACTTGATGCCTAGTGCCTGGAATGTCTAAATAAAAAGACAGCTGAAAAGCACTGTAGCCTGGAAAAGACACAGATTTTAGTTGAAACACAAACCTGCTTTGGCCTTCTTAGGCGAGTTTCTCTACAGCTCAGCTTCCAAGTTCTAGAGTGATCCTCTAGTTCATGAAAAGTAAAGTAGGAACACCTGAAGTTAAGAAATCACAATCTTATGTTGGAAGAAAAGGCTTTGCACTAGAGGAATCCTAGGTCTGAACTGCACTGAATTATGAATAAGAGACGGGGAAGACTTCACTTTTCAGCACTAGTCCACAGTCCCATGAAATAAGTTGTAACTAAAGCCACGCTCTGAAGGCATGGTTCCATGTGATGAGGTTAGAGTTCACTCTCTAACACGGAAGGAAATGAACACCCTCTCCCAAATTAAATATTCTTCAGTCTGGTTATTGAATTGAAGTGGCTCGTGGACCATATGGCAAACACCAAGGCGGAGCTAAGGGTGGGTGAAAATCTGCAGTTGGGAAATGAGAAGTCAGCAACATCTCAGCCTCTTGGCCTTGGTGAACTATTAGATCAGATCAGCTGTTCTTAGACCTGTCGAGAGGAATCAGTTTGCTCTGCAGATCATCACTTCAAGGCCCATTCTGGAAGAGACAAGACTCAACTGAACAAGATAAAATAAGCTACTTTTGCTTGTGCTAGCAGGTTCTTAACAATACATTCAGTATGCCATTGAATAGACTCTGAAATGAAAGAGCTCTGAAATATCTAATTAACTCACTGTGCAAAGATCCATCTATGGCCACACAAACTAAAATGTTCTCAGACTACTGGAAAAAAATTGGAACAATGCTTAGTTATTCAGGAGGGGCATGATCTTTAAAGAAGCAGATCTGGCTGAAAACCAACACAACTATGAAAAAAGTTTACCCAGGGGAAAGAAGGCCAAAAGCACTGAAGAACTGAGGTAACAGAGGAACCAGCACTGGGGGAACAGAGGCTCTGTTGTTTTTATAGGCAAATGTTTCAGAAGTCTATTCAGCAAATTATTCACTCAGTCTTAAAGCAATCATCCCATGGGGCAAGTTTGGGGCACGAGCCCATTTCGCCCAGCCTTTCCCTTTGTCCTGAAGGAGATGACCCCCCTGACATGGTCTGAATGACTTTCTGTGTCTTGGCACAGGCAGGCATTCCCTGGTACCTCTGGTCTCACCCTGTCCTCCCACACAGAGGCACGAGCACAATTAAGTCTCTGCCTGTTCCACTGCACTCCCCAGCCATGGCTGCATCACCAGGACAAGGAGAAGGAAAGGACCGGGCAGTAGAAAGCAGACAGTTATCCATGTCGCCTGGAACAGGAACAGAAATTTGAAAAGTGGGGAGAAAAGGGTGGCTGCTCCAGTGAAAGATGGGTGGTATTGGCTTGGTTGGGTGGGCGTAGTACTGCTGTCAAGAGGAAGGGAGGGAACAAGCTCCTGGGCACAAGGAGAATGAAAGATCAGAAATCTCCTATAACTGATATTCACACCTGTCAACTTTGTGTGTCCTGTTAATGCTGCAAGCTTTTAGCTCTTGTGAAACCAGCATTATTGCTCTGAAATATATCAGAAGTACCTCAGCTCTAAATAATTCAGATGTCAAAATGAGTATGAGGAAGAAAATGATTTAGTGGAAGGACTGCTTTGTTTTCAAAGTTGCTATTTCTTTCTGTTTATGCACCCATACAGACACTAACAAATCAGTGAACTGGATGCACAACCAGACAGCATCACTGATTACATCTTTCCTTGAACAAAAGCAAGGAAATAGAGGAGGGAAAAAGAAGCAAGCAAAAGTTATTTAAAAGGCAGAACTATTTGATGAGATTTTATCTGCTATGCAGTTTAAACAGAATTCCCAAACTATTTATAATCATAATGTTGAGGGTTGTTGAGCATTGCAAATGAATTTTAAATAACTCCTGTTGGCAAAGTTTTTTTCTCAGAGTTGCCAAATCTCATTGCTTTATCACAAATCTCATAATGTTGAATTGCTTATTTAAATCACAGTTCAAAGAATCACTGACTAACGAGTTTCTTGCCTTTTTTTTCTTTTTAAAATAAATGTAAATTTCTCAGGAACATACTTCTTGCAGAAGGTAACAGATAATCAGAGTAAATACCAGAGCAGTCAGGGATGTTATTGTTCATCTAGGCCTTTCTCTGACCAGGGGAGAAGAAAATCGCTGTTTACTGACAGCTGCCTGCTGACAGCAGAAGGACACAGGGTCTGGGGCTCCCTGTTGTTCTGTGGCAGCGCTTGCCCCAGTTAATAAACCCTGACCCCAGGTTAGCTCTCACTCTGTACTCCCTCATCTTCCCTCCACCCTGGCCCCTCAGGGTCTTTCCACATAACTGAAACTTGCATGAATATAAAAAAATTCCACTGGCTTCACTGTGACCCCACCCAGAATGAGAGGCCTGTTTCACCAGCCCGTATAGAGCACCATTAAAAAACCCCCACAACACAACAGTACTTTTTAATTATAACTCAACTGCTGGCAGGGTTGGGGTCAGGATTTGTGCCTGTTATCTGCCCCGACCATTGTGTGTAGAGGTCCGTGATGGACACCAAGCTGCCTTCAGCCTTCACAGACACACAGGTCTGCAAGGGCAGTGTCAGGATGTCAGTGTTGCCTCCAGTCACGTATGGGACAGCCAGCCCAGGTAAAACTTTTGTCTTGGTCTGATTTAAGGCTCAGGTTTTTGTTATGTTTTCAGTGTCAGGCACTTAACCTTCGTAGGTTGTCAGTAAAACACCATATATAAATGTCTAAAGGGGAGGTGTTGGACGATGGAGCCAGGCGTGTCTCAGTGGTGCCAAGAAATAGGACAAGAGACAACAGGCAGAAATTGATACACAGGAAGCTCCACTCGAATATGAGGAAGAACTTCTTTACTGTGTGGGTGACCATGCACCAGAACAGGTTGCCTAGAGAGGTTGTGGAGTCTCCCTCACTCGAGATATCAAGAGCCCTCTGGAGGCAATCCTGCGCAGTGTGCCCTAGGACAACCCTGCTTGAGCAGGCAGGTTGGACCAGATGACCCTCTGTGGTCCCAACCCGACCCTTTCCATGATTCTGTGATTTCATCCTCCATCTGATCAAAGACACCTGAGGGACTTTCTGGACACCAAGACTCTCAAAAATTGAGTTAACCCCCCGAAGATGTAATTCAGTTGCGCACACTTTACCTGCAGCCTGTTTTCTGTGTCTTTAGCATACATCAGTGTCATCTGGAGGCTCTTTGTGGAGACCCGGGGACTGGAAATGCATTCCACTTGGAATGGCTGCAGCCAGGTGAGGGTTGGCCTCTTCTCCCCGGCAACTAACAATAGGAGGATGAGAGGCCACGGTCTTCAGCTGCACCAGGCAAGATTTAAGTTGGACATCAGGAAGACTTCCTTCACAGAAAGAGTGATTAAACATTGGAACGGGCTGCCAGGGAGGTGGTGCTCACCGTTCCTAGAGGTGCTTAAGGAAAGACAGGACGTGGCACTTAGTGCCGTGGTCCAGTTCACATGGTTCTGCTCAGACTCGATAATCTCAAAGGTTTTTTCCAACCTAAACGATTCTGTGATTCAAAGAGCAATAAGCGCAGCTCCTCGTGCAGCGACCCGGCTGCAAGACAGGGCGCTGACAGACGCGACTCTGGCTTCCACGAGGCAGATGTGACCTCCTTTCCCCTCACACCCACGGCCCCCAGGAACGTGCCCAGCCAAGCCCCCGCTGCTTTCCCGTTCCCGGACGTCTCCGGAGAGCCTGCGGGACAGGATCCGCCCTCCGCCCTCCGCCCCGCGCATGCGCACGTCGCAGAGCGACCGCTGCTCGTCCCTCGGCCGCCGGGGGCGCTGCCGCGCGCCTGCCCTCCCGTCCCGGGGGGCGGTTCCGCTCGGGTCCGCGCCCGGATCGCGATGGCGGCGGCGGCAGCAGGGGCAGGGGCAGCGGCGGGCGGGGGAGGCGGGGAGCGGAGCAGCACCCGGGAGCGGCTCCTGGCGGCGCTGGAGGATCTCGAGCTCTTGGCCAGGTACCGCGCTCGGCCCCCCGTCGGCCCCGGGTGGCGGCGGAGCACCGGGGGCGGGGTGAGGGCTCCCGGCGCGGTGCGTGCGCGGAGCCTCCGGCGGGGGCGGCGGGAGGAGCGGGAGTCCCTGAGGTAGGGGTGGGAGAGGGCCGGGCCGACTGGGCCGCTGGCCCGGCCCAGCCCGGCTCGGGTTCACGTTTTCTTGCTCTCCCGCCGTCCTCAGGCCGGCATCTGCGGGAGAGGGGCTGGTGCTGCGCCGGGGGCTCGGCTCGGCCCTGCGCGCTGCTCCCCGGCGCTCATCCCAGTGGGAAAGCATCGGTCGTGCTTCGCCTCCCATTTTCAGAGAGAAGGAGCTATTCCTTTTTCTCCCACTTGCCTTTTTCCCTTGGTTGACACCTGCGTTTCCTGTGAAGTGCACACTCACACGCCGATTTTAGGCATTTTATTAGTCACTAAAAATTATGCTTAAGTCAGAAATATGTAGATGGTGTTGCATGACATAAGCTGTCCTGGTCATTGCCTGTATTAGTGCTACATTCACTCCAAGTAGGCTGCAGAGCTCACCTTCAGAGTGATAGAAGTGCTCAGATACTTAGTCCACGGTCTTGAGTCCAGACTGGTAATCCCCATGCAAGCTGTCAACCGTGTTGTGGAGGCACAGCTGGCAGTGAAGTTCAGCTAGTTCCTAATTATTTTCCACACCCCAGGGAGAGCAGGAACTTAGGAAAGCATTTTCAGAGGGAATAACCTGTGCTATTCGTGTGGCTCGCTATCTCAATGATTACCAAGAGTAGGACAAGGTATTGGTGAGTTGCTCTTGTTGTGTCTGGTTGAGTTTTATCCTCAGTCACAGATTTTATTGTGACGTAAGGGTTGCTGGAGAACATGTGTTTATGGAGAAATGAAAACAAATTTGTTCTTTATCTAAATTACTATTTTTTTTTTATGTTGGAACTAGTGTTCTACCATAATGAACCCAGAGCAATGCTCAGCAGCATTTAGTGAATCTTCCTATTGATCAGCAAGGTGTTGCAGCACCCTGGAGCTAGGCCTTTCTTGGTTTGGTGGTAGGGGCAAAAATTAAGCAACATGTCTAATCTGTAGCCTTTCTGTAGTTTTGAATCTACATCTGTGCATTATCTGGCTAACACAGGGTAGAATTACACCATTCCATGACATCACCCTTGATGGTGGTAGCTGACCTACTTAAAAGAAATTTTATTTGCTGCTGCTCAGTGTTGGTCAGGTAGAATAAAGCTTTAGTGACAGTGACAAGTTTCTTTATTCTCTAATTGTTTAAAATCCTAGTAGTGTTCAGGAGTGACCAAGAGACATAGACCAAGATTAGAGCTTTACTAGTTTTTTCTTAGACATTTTGAAAAATACCTTTTTTTATTGTATGGTTCTGGCCCCACTGCTATATTACTCACACTGAGCTGCTTACACTGGACCAAGCAAAGAATCAGTACTTCCAAGGACAGTGTCTCCAGATAGACAGTTACTCATGCATAGGGTTGAACTGCCATTCATAGCCTTAGAAGCCACATAACTGCTGAATTTACAGAAAATGCCTTTTTACATCATGGTACCCAGAGGTTTTTGCTGGCTTTTCAGAACAGAGGCAGAGTATCTGGATATATGCAAGAATGATCAAGAGGTCTGTTTGAGAAGCACTTCTAGTCTAGCACCAGAATATTACCAGTTTTTTTATATATTTTTGTGTTCTTGATACACAGCTAATACGCCATTGTGGAAATACTTCTTGTAAAAATAGTTTCATAACAGGCTCTGAAGGTATGTGAAAGTGTAGACTTAATTGCTCTAAACTACAAGTATATTGGGAAAAAATGGAGAAAAAGTAGAGAAGTAAAACACTGAAGACGCTCTTCCAACAAACAAAGGTAGTAGAAGAAGGGTATGAGTGCACTTCATTATGCTGTTTCTTCTCTCAGCTTTTGCTTATGTCTTTCATGGTTTAATAGGAACTTAGCACATTTCTTGAGTTATAACATGAGTGCTTCATGAGCTCAAGTAACAAAGAAAAAAAATGTGCTTTCTTGGTTGAAAAATCCCTGCTCACAGTGTACTATAAAATACAAAATACTCAGGTCCATGAATAGTTTTGTAATGATACCAGTACTCTGGTAATTTTGGGATGACTTGATGTGATAATGCCCCAGAAAATAGTGCAAACAGAGTTCTCCTTTCAGGGAACTAATTGAAATTTTGGCAATTTCAAGAAATCAAAAGCTTCCACAACCAGGAGAGGAGAGCCAGGTAAGCTGACTTTCTGAATTGTGTTTCTTTGGGTAAGCATAATGCTTTACTTCTAATTTTTTTCCGTTCTTTTGTTCATTCTTTCTTTCTCCCTTTGTCCTTGCCTATATGCAAGCTAATGGTCATGATGGGGCTTTGGCCCTGCTACAAAGGCATTCTTGGTTCTCCTGTTGTTTGTTCATTTTTTGTATGCTTCATAGGCTGTTTCTGCAAACAGGAAGAAATTTTGTTTCATTTTTCATTCAAACAAAAATACTTCTATGGATGCCATTTGCTCTTTGTAGCACGACTGAGGGTGTGTTGTTACTCTAGCCAAATTAAAAGTTCTACAAAACTCTTGTTAATAGATCCTGGAACTGCTGATTCAGAGAGATGGAGAGTTTCAAGAGCTAATGAAGTTGGCAGTTGATCAGGGAAAAATCCATCATGAAATGCAGCTTTTAGAAAAGGTAGTAGAAAAGCGGGATAATGATATTCAGCAGCTGCAGAAACAGCTAAAAGAAGCAGAGCACATACTGGTAAGTTCATAATGATGTGTTTGCTTTTGAGCATCTACTTGTAGAAAAGGTGGTTCTGGGCAAAGTGGTGTTGTGTTAGTTTGAGAAGATTTAAATATTTAAAACTTCATAAGAGCTTAGTGATTTCGGTTTTCTCTCAGTAGTTAAACACTGTTTAGTTATCATGGTATTAAGTTTTTTTTTAATAATGCTAATTTTCTTCTAAACCTACTTTATTTCTGTGTGTTTTGAAAATGTACATGGAATAGTTTCTCTCTTAAAATGCAATTAAATGGAAGGGTTTATTCACAGAGCTGACTTTATGTAGATGTTTATAAATTAGAGATGCATTGAAGGTTTGGTTTACTTTGTGGGTTTTTGTTTTTTACAACTAGGCAACAGCTGTTTATCAAGCAAAGGAAAAACTGAAATCAATTGAAAAAGCACGAAAAGGTGAGTATCCATGATTTTACATACTACGTAAATGCAATTCTAAAGAAAGTTGTAAGTGAGCTCCAATTGAGCCTTTTTTATTTTTTTAATTCTACTATCACAGATTTCAGATGCTTTATGTGTAAAGAAATTTCCATTTCATTATGAAACTATAACCATTTCCTCAGAATAAAGGCAGGATTGAATTTTTTTTTTTGTGGCGAACATATCTTAATATGAAAGTGTCTCGGCAGTCTTCTTGGACTGATAATAGTATTTCTGATTACTTGAGTGCCTTACCAAATTGCCTTAGGAGGTTTATTAAGGAAAGGAAGAGAATATTTGTGTGTATATGCACTGTGTTCGAAAGACTGACTAGCTGGTGATACTAGATTGTAATTGTAGCAATTCCTGCCATTCTGTGGTACTTACCAAGCTAAACTACCTTTTTTGGGGGGGAGGGGGAAGAGAGGCATCTTCTTGAGGGTTTTTTTTTTTTTACAGTGTCTTTTATCATTTTGTTATGCCTCTTTCATCTAGAAAATCAAGGAATTTTGTAAAGTTTCTAATGATCTAGTACAGGCACATATTTGGAAGGACTCCTCTGGGTGCAATCTATAATTACTAAACAAACAAAAAACCCTTCTTTCCTACAGAAAATCCTATAATAAAGAAGGAGCTGAAGTTTTAGGAATTGTGCTTGTCAAACAATTGTTTTAAGAGATTTTTTGTGTTTTTCATGAGGTTGGAGAACCACTGACGTTGAAGTTGTGTTGCACTCATGTCTGTTCACTGCAAAGCTGATCTTTGCATAGTCTGAGAATCTTCTAAACAGTCATTGCATTTGAACCAGGCTCTTAATGTTTGGCAAAATCACATTCCCAGTCTTTTAGGTATTGGTGTCCAATATTCTGAAATAATTAAATGATGCAGTCTCGCAGCAACTTTTTCTCCTGTTCTTCCAGGTGCCATTTCCTCTGAAGAAATAATTAAATATGCCCATAGGATCAGTGCTAGCAATGCTGTTTGTGCCCCCCTTACATGGGTACCAGGTAACTATTGTGTTTATGGCAGTAGATTTCTTTTTTGTAATAAATCATGGTTAATATCTGCTCTTAAAATGTTTTTATATGGTGATAACCACTGGGGTTTATTAGAGTAACATTGTTTTCAGCTGTTATATCTAATATTTCAACAAAAATGGATATCCAAAGTCCTGTGGACTTCACATACATCTCCAAGAGGTTATGAAACTGTCTGCTTTCATCAACAGACCGGCCTCCTCTGCTCTCCTTTGTTTGCCTTTTTCCCCTGAACACTTGCCCTGGTTATAAGTCAAAGCCAAGTACGCTAAAGGCTTTTCTGTGTGTTTGGTTGTATTTCCTCTTGCCCCTTACAATATTCTTTCAGAGAATGTTAGCAAACAGTGGCATCAGAAGCAGAACTTTTATTATGATGTCTTTCAGTTTTGGGTACTACCCTCTTTGTCCAAAATGGAAATGTGTTTGATCCAATTCCTGTCCTTGCTGTTTAGCTGTGAAGTAGCAGGGAGAGCAAAAATGTCTTTTAAACATGATGGGGTTTTTTGGTTTTAGTTGCTTTGGGTTGTTTGGGGTTTTTTTTAATATGCTTTTTCTGCCAAGTTTGAGTGAACAAAGAAAGTCTAAGTGAAAGACAGACTTGGGTTTTAATAAAACAGGTGTGATGCTCGTTGCTCATCCAAGCAACCAGAGTATGGGGTTTTTTGGTCATTAAACTAGGCTCTAAAGCTAAAGCTAATGTCTGCAAGACAATTGTAAAATATTTCAAAGCATTCTTTTTCTTTTTTTTTCTTAAAGGGGACCCACGTAGGCCATATCCTACAGATCTGGAAATGAGAAGTGGTCTCTTGGGTCAGATGAACAACCCATCCACTAATGGAGTTAATGGACACTTACCAGGGGATGCACTTGCAGCAGGCAGACTGCCAGGTAAGTGAAATTCAGTTTTGTTTTGTTTTTCTTTATTCCTTATAGAATCACAGCAATTATACATTTCCCTTAGCAAAGGCAAATCAGAGCTAAAGCAATGAAAATTATGGTTAACGTTGTTCCCTAGCAGTGAAGACCTAGTAAAGAAAGTTAGTTAGAAATTGCATAATTTTTTTTTATTTCATGCTAAACTGCGGACACTACAACTAAGTCAATATAAACAAAATTCAGTTACGTTCACATATTTTAAATAAATAAACTAAGTGATTTCCAGTCATATTAGAAAGAAGCACTTTCAGAGCAATTTTTACTTAGTGGTGATGATAAAGCATGGAATTGTGAAAGCTGTAGAAAGCTGTAGCTTGGAAGAAAGGCAGTTTATTGTCATCCCCTACCCTTCTTTGAGTTTAAGCTTCAAAGTTCTGGATTTAAAAGACATGGCAAGGGACAACTGCTGAGATAGTACATTGAGTGTAGGAATCAAACTTTAGTCACTTAATTGCTTAGTGAAACGGGCACTTCCATTGAGTTCAGTGGGATTCGTTCCTTCATGCTAAAATTGAATTTTGCTGTAAATTACAGTAATCGAATCAAGAGTTCAGTTTCTCTGTACCTGTGCAGCGTTAGACTAAATGGTGGAAAAATTCTTAGTTTGGCTTCTTAGGAGATCTGTAACAGTTCTTATGTGTCTGTTAAGCCACTATCAGGCATCATGGAAGGCTTGTTTTCAAATATCATGCTGAATTTGTTAAAAAAACCCCTGTTGCAACTCCATTCCAATAGTAAGTTTGGATTTTGCGCTTCCGATCGTCTGTCTAATCCTATTGTCGCTCTTAGGAAGAGACTTGAAATTCTGCATCATCTGACTTTGTAAACCTCTGGCCTTGGATAAAATGAGTCAGTGAGCTGAATGGGAGTAGGACCCTGACATCTGTCCATAGCAACCCACCAGGGAAATGCTGAGCATTGGGCCATGTTATCTTTTCTGTTCTTTTGAAATACAGTCAGAGGAGATGTTAAGGTTGTGTCTTCGTAATGGAGTTTGAGCATTTATTTGTGTATGTTTTGGTAGAGCCCATTCTGGCTGGCTCCTCTTCCTTAGAGGATGCAGACTTGATCCATTTACTTTTGAGTGCTGTCTCTGTAAGAACTGAAAGGAATTTTCAGGAGTTTTTGGGATTTTCCTTGAGAAGCTGGAAAATGTGGGATTTAAACTCCTCCAGTAAAGTTCTTAACTGAGTCTTGGGCTCCTCTGTTAGGTTAAACCCTCACGTAACTACACTGTCAAGGTAAGAGGGAAACATTCATTTACAAGAAAGTTGAGGCTGCCCCAGCATTTTGTGTAGAGATGCTGAATCTGTTGGTGTGTGGAGGCATGTCCTGAGAATGCTAATTATGGGATCTAGTCCTTTTGGAGACTCCTGCAGAGATGTCCAGTTACTGAGTCCTTAGTGAATGTGCAAGCCAGTTGCTGGGCTGCCTGCTAGCCTCCAAACTTAGAGCCTGCTTAGCACACACATTCAGCCTGACTGGATCTAAGAGCAGGTTGGATCTAGCATTGAAGCATGGCCACGTGATGTAAAACACTGGCTTCCATTCTTAGCTCATTCAAATAAAGGCTTTTCAGGCGTATTTGGATAAAGCTTTTTCTCTGAATTTTTATGGTCTGCCCGAGATTTTCTTTATCTTATATTTTTATCTATTTTTGCATACTGACAGTGATAATTTTCATTACTCCCAGTAGTTGTGAATGCTAAGTCAGTTCAAACTGTGCTTTGAAGGTGAAAAGCTCTGTATGAGTATATGAGTTAAGAGCCACCTACATAAATGGGTCTCTCTGGCAGAGCAGACTTTTACAGTTACAGAATTGCTCCATCATGAGGTGTTTTCCAGCTGTTACTGGAGGGTTTATTCTGTCCAAAATTCAGAAAGGATTTTAAGATTTGTTTTGATTTTAAATTGAAGTTCTATTTGAGCTGTCTTGCTCAATATTTGTCAATATACAAAACTGATAATTTGCTTGATTATGACACTTTTTTTCCAGATGTGCTTGCTCCTCAGTATCCTTGGCAGTCAAGTGATATGTCAATGAACATGCTACCTCCTAATCATAGTAATGACTTCATGTTGGAGCCTCCAGGACACAATAAAGAGAATGAAGATGATGTAGAAGTTATGTCAACAGACTCCTCAAGCAGCAGCAGTGACTCAGACTAGGTACGAGAGGGACAGTATCCCTAGTAGACCTTTCCTGTGGTGAAGGTAGGTTAGGTGCTGCTTGTCACAAACTGCAATATCCTTTTGTTATACCAGCAGCCCTGTGCAGGGAAAAGATAACAGCTGGCTCAGAAATAGGGTGACTAATTTAAAACCATGGACTATAGACTTGTTTTTTTCCCATTAGATGTTTAATTGAAATGACTGGGAGCTGTCTGGTGGGGGAGAGATGTCAGATTTTCAGTGATTGTGTAAATGTATGTTTGCAAGAGATGTGTAAATATATATTTATATATCTATGTATTTACTATACATTAGATGACATAAGTTCCTGGGAAAAAAGGTGTAAGGGGAATCCCCTTGTATGTTTCTTAGTAACTTTACTCTTTTGATGATAGCCTTTTCTATGCCACAGAAATGAGACATGAAGTTTGTAATTTTAGTATCTTTTTTTGTTACTGCCTAAATCCATGTTCTTGATCATCTGTGTATCAAGAACAAAAATATGGCAATAAGGTGTAATAAAAGAGTTTGTAATTATTGTAATATATAATGAATGATTTGTCATAAATAAACTCAGCTTTGATCTAACTTCAGTTTTCCAAACTTGAATCTTAGATGAGTTGCCATGTAACTTCAATAGTCAGCACATTTTATCCCAGTATGTGGTTGAATTCTGATTTTCAGAAGTTTGTACTCCATTTTCCCCTTTGCAAAATGCCCAGTCAGCATTAAAAGCAGCTGAGGAGGAGTCAGAAGTGGAAAGCCTGTCCTTCCTTTTCAGGTGAGCTCTTCCAGGTACACACAAAGCTGGGCAGACCCTGAGGCACCAAGTGCCCACCCACAAGGCTGCACCAATACTTGGTTAAGCGTCCTGGGACCCTGGAAGTGACATGCTTTGGGGCCTGATGCAGGTTTAGCTCCTTTCAGATCCAAGTGCTCAAGGACTTTTTTATTCTTGTCATCTATAAGTTTTTCAGTTCTTTGAACCTGCTAATTTGTTTACTTTGGCAGTTGCATTTCCTGCATCAGCTGCAGTGTTATTTTGTCTTTCCAAAGGCACTTTGCTTGGCTTTCCTTTTCTTGTTCTGTTTTGCTTAAGGAGTCATTTTATGACAGCTGCTTTTCTCTTAAGTAACCCTCTGATAAAATTACAAAACTCATGTGAACTGTTGCTCCTGGCAGTTACAGGTTTCTATCCTGCAGCAAGGTTTCCTGCAGCACAGATCACAATTCTCTTCACTTTTCCATTTTGTAGATTGCTCACAGGAGATATCTGATGAATCAGGTAATTCTTCCTTTGCTCAAGTAATCTTTCAAACGTTGCTGCCAGTAATGCTGCCACCTGTGATCAGCATATGTACAAATGCCATAAGGATGTAGAAAGGAGCAGGACTTCAGTCAGGTTCAATCACGTAATATGGGGCAGTGGTTGTTGTTTTCAGAGAAGTGGGGAATTTAGTTTTGTCTCAGCCATTCTTTTTAGAAGTATTTTCAGAGTTACTAAACTATGACCTCTTTCAGTCTAAATACATACATATTGTAACCTTTATTCAGTATCCTGTTTTTCTCTTGGGTGCTTATCTCCAGTGTCTTTTCTCTTTAATTCACATTAATCCCTAATACATGTGCCCTGTCTCAGTCATCCTAGTTAACCTTGCTCACCCCTTTTCTAGCTCACATTAGTTTTTGTCTTAAAACATGTGTGATCAGAATCATACACAATATTGCAAAATGGATTTTCTTAATGCTTTGTATAATGGGATTGGTATTTTCTTTCTAAATGCCCCTCTCTTAACACATAACACAGACACAGTTCACTGGTCTCTTTTATCTTCTAACTTACAAGGACATTCTTGAAATTAAATACAAAAATACATAATTAATACTCATGGAAAGTGTAGTATTACAGTCTACCCAAAACTCCTCTATGGCTGTATCGTGTAATTCACCAACTGAAATATTGTGGAGGTGGGTGATTGTTTCCAGGCATAAGAGGGAACTGAAGCAATGACCACTTCTTTTTCTGGGTTGTTTGTCACTCTATTAAAGGATTAAATGGGACCAATGTATTACATCTAAGAAATAGGTAAGACAACAGCTCTGCCCACTGTTCACTTAGCATAAAATCACACTCTGGGTATTAGATTTATCCTAATCAGTTTCCTTGCATCAGTGCTCCAGACTATGTACAGGAGTATATTTCTCAATGCTGGCTAACTATAATGCCATTTTAGGTGAATTCTGTCAGTTACAAGCAGTTTAGTGAACCATGAAATGGTAAGTGAGTGTTCTGTTGCTCAGTGGCTTAGATATGTACATAATAGATTTTCCTGTTTAGCAAAAGTACCAAAAATCAAAGTAAAGACTTAGTTGAAAGGACTGAGTCTTGGCAGCTAAAATCGACTGAGAACCAAATTTTCTGGAGGGGTGGGAAATAGAAATGTTTGATACATACAAACAAAGTTATTTAAGTTGGGGATTGCTGACAGCTGGTTGCAGTAATTCGCTGTAGTCATTTACTCAGTCCACTTAAAAAGGATAGAGAAATGCTGACATATGGAGATACTGTTTGTGTCCTCATTTCAGTGTCTACTTGTGTATTTACAAGAGCTAGAATGAATATAACCTTTAACAAAATATGCTAAGAAAGCATTTATTGCATGACAAACCATTTTACAGTGGCTCCTGGTCTCTCATCAGGAGCTAGGTGCCTTCTAAAATTAAAAATTGTACTAAATAATTTCACTTTTTTTCTCCATTATTCTTTGTGACAGATGGGCAGGACATCTGTCAACTGTTCCTACAGCTTCTTTGTTGACAGCTGAATGGAATAATTTTCAGTGTACGTAAGGTTGCTTTCAGGAAGCAAATCTCCACTTTTGAATAGAAAAATAAGCTTTTCACAAAGGTACAGTAGCAAATGAAGTTTCAGTGATATTTCCCATTTCAAAACATTACTTCTTTCTTCATTTCAGAGAATGGGTATCTGTCCTAAGGGAAGTTGCACATAATTAATACTTCAAACTCTTAGCAGGATTGCCATGGGCAGTAGCATCCTTATGCCTCATCACTCTGTCTGCTTCTCAGCAAGAAGAGCCATCTCTGTTTAAAAAAATGTATGTACAAAGTAAGGAAGAGCTTTAAACCCTTCAAGCTGATTTCTCTTAAGAACTGAGAAATCAATTCATAATTTGAGGCAGTTTTAATCTCTCAGTATTGTGCCTGCATTTTATTCGAAAGAAATTAAAGGTATCTTACAACTCAAAAGAAATTAAAGGTATCTTACAACATTTTTGTACAATGAGTATATGTGAAGGAAATAGACAAGACCTGTACTTTAAAAGAACCCTGGCAAGAAAAAAAAGAGCCAGTTAGCGGTTTCTTTAAAAGTTATATCCTAAAATTAATTGCTGGTATCTTAGTGACTTACAGTTGGAAAAGAATTAAAATTGGTTACAGATTCTAGAAAAATTAAAAATATGAACTCCTTGGTTTTTTATGTATTGTTGGGTACTGTAGTTTCATTCACTAACAACTCAGTCATTTAATCAGTCAAACTGAAAATTTACAATTTTACCAAATCTCAGTAGCCGTACAGAATTACACCCATCTGTGCTGTTTAATACTGACAACTCTTTAGCCACAAAGTAGGACTTTTGCCATGGAGCTACACCTATAAATGAGATTTGTGTCAGCCTAGTAGAGTAGGCACCTCTCCATTCTAAGAGCTCAGTAACGTAAGTTCAGATCAACTGCAGAGATCTGAGACATTTCTGCAGATAAATTCAGTGTAACTGAGGCTCTAAACAGAACTCTGTTGTGAAAGCAAGAAGGGTCAGGGAATTTTCATTCCCTGCAACAATCTTTTCACATTTATAATACTCCTTTGATTTTCAAGTATATACTGCTGTTTGCAGGACAAAAAGGCATTGTCTATTAAATGTAACTTTTGTTCATGACAGTAACTTCATAACTGAATCTAAGAGACAAGGCTAAGTTTTAAAATTGATCCAATAATTACAGGAAAGCAGGTTTAAACAAGTAAGTTTTCTTGCTGCAACTGCTTCCAAGTCAGTAAGCTTCCCTGGCTAGTTCTGACTTCCAAATGGCTGTTCATCTATATAAAGATTAACTAGATAAAACACTGAGTTTTCTGTAAAAGCAAACATTAATTGTTAACTACTAGACCTAGAAACGGGTCTGAAATGAGACAACCGTCATGTAAGATACGGTAAAAGCACTGAAACACTTGGCATTTTCTTCTTTGGGAAAGATAATATTTTCACATGGGCAGGGTGAGCACTTTAAATCCTTTTTTCTTCTACACCAAAAAAGCAGGTCTGTCCTTTAGTTTGTTACATAACATACAATTTGTTTTTACTCTAATTGGTGACTTCCGGTGTACCCCTTTAGATGATCCAGCTCTTCCGTAAAGGGATTGTAACCTTGCTCTCTTAAACAGCGTAAGGCCCAGAACAGTTGATCTGCTGGAGGAAATTCATCCCATTTGACCCATTCCCAGCCTGTAGAGGGAAAAAAAAAAGGAGGAAGAAAAATCAGAGTATAGAGTTGAGACAGGACCCAAGGAAACAGCAAAATGTTGTGTCAGGGGAGGTTTAGGCTGCATGTTAGGAAAAGGTTCTTCACCCAGAAGGTGGTGGGGCACTGGAATAGGCTCCCCAGTACAGCCTGACAGAGCTCAAGGGGTGTTCGGACAACCTTCTCAGGCACAAGGTGGGATTGCTGGGGTTGTCCTGTGCAGGGCCAGGAATGGGATTTAGATGATGCTTGGGGGTCCCTTCCAACTCGGGATATTCTATGTTTCTGTGATAGAACAATTATTCCTCTGCAAGTCTGGATGGATCATGCAGAAACTACCAATCAAAAGACAGGTTCTCTGTTGCATACAGAGTCATTTTGCCTGAGCAGCTTTTCTGTTTCCCAGAGAAGCTGGGGATGCCCCATCCATGGGAGTGTTCAAGGCCAGGCTGGATGGAGCTCTGAGCCACCTGATCTAGCGGGAGGTGTCCCTGCCCGTGGCAGAGGGCTTGGAACTAGATGATTGCTCACCCTCGTTCTTGTCGGGCTCCTGGTTGCGCGGCTCGGCGCCCGGCTCGGCCTCGCCCTTCATGAGCACGGTGACATAGTGGTAGCGCTGGGACGCGCACACCGCGTTCACGGCCGACGCGAACCGCACGTGGCGCAGCCGCAGCGCCGCCTCCTCCAGCGTCTCCCGCGCCGCGCACTCCGCCAGGCTCTCCCTGCGGGCCGGCAAGGGAACGGAAGGCAAGGCAAGGCAAGGCACGGCTTTTTGTTTGCTTGGCAGGACAAGGGAAGGGCGGGGCGGGGAGGGAGGGCGCGGGGCTCCTACCCGAACTCCAGGTGGCCTCCGGGGAGCTGGTAGGTGCCGGCGCCCAGGGCGCCTTTCCGCTTGCCCAGGAGGACGCAGTTGGGGTGCGCGGCGCTGGTGACCACCACCCCCACGCCGACCCCGGGCCGCCGGGGCTGCGCCGCCTCCTCGCCCATGGCAGCCCCGGGCTCTCGGCGAGGCTCCGTCCCGCCGCGGGCGGGGAGGATCCGCCAATCAGGTTTTGGGATCCCGGCTTTTGGGAGGCCCTTGCCCGAGGGTGGCGTCAGGAGCGCGCAAGGTGCGCGTGGCGGTGACGTCGCTGGCGAGGAAGGTGGCGAGGTTCCAAGGCAGGCTCGAGAGGGAGAGAGGCTCTGTCCTGCTGTTTGCCTGGCGTTCCTTGCCTCTGAGTGCGCAGGGGCTTGTGAGGTCACCGGGAATAGAAAAGGCGTTTGTGCAGATGAGGGGCAGCTGAAAACAAGTAAGATACGACTCGGTTTTTGAAGTCGGTCTCTGACTGCAGATTTGTTCAGAATTTAAAACGTGGCCCTTCGCTTAGCCCGCAGTTTCTGGTCTGTGAAGAGTCTGACTCTGAAGTGTCACGTTGGAATTATTTAAAAAGGAAGGCACAAACTTAGCTGAGCAGAACTCCAGAGGCAGAATAAGAGTTCTTGACTAATAAAGAAGAAATAAAAGTTTCTGCTAGCAAATATTTATCTTCATTTTCACATTTTTGTAAATTACAGAGATATGTAGAATACAAGATAAAAGCTTTCACTTTCTATATAAACAACTATAAAGTTTGTCAGATTTTCCCTTTCTTCATCCTACTGATCACAACAAAGAAGTTTTTTATTCAAAGACCTTTCGTATTACTTGGTTTTGGTGTTTTGTTTGTTTGTTTTTGTTTGCTTTGGGGGTTTTTTGGTAAGGTTTTAAAATATCCATGTACAGATGTTGTTACTTACATATGAAGGTCACAGAGCCAAACTGGCTGAAGCTTAATCACATTTTCTGGGATCAGTTGTTTGGGGTTTAATTGCCTGAACTGGCTCAATACAGCATCAGATGGGTCCCAGTGTTGGCATGAAGTGCATGTCTGGAGTGAATGGCTGGGCGTGCTAGAAGCAAGGTTGCCCTTTGACAGTGGTTGGCAGCGCTGCTTAACTGTGATGTCAGCCTGTACCTTGAATTGCTGACACTAGTAAATAACAGCAATAATAACAATAACAATAAATAAATAATCTTGGGCAAATTGCCAAGCTAACAAGACTTTTCGTAAACCAAGCTCATTCATTCATATCTGTCTCCCTGGTACAGCTGGAGTATCCTAATCTCCAGATGAAACATCAGTCAGTTATATCACTTCTGTATTTACATTTTAAGAAGAAAATGATCTTACAAAAGCCATATCAAAGACTCCTCCTCACCCACGAAGCTCATTCTGGTCCAATACATTAAAACACCAAAAAGATTTTTACCTGAACGATGAAAACATTCTACTTTCTAGGTACACCATTTTCCTGTACCTTTTACCAAACAGCATTTAGTAGCACGTCTTGAGGGTGACCCAGTGTCATTCTACTGATTCATTTTTAAATAGAAAAAAAAGTTCATACAGTCATTAAGCTTGTTTACCATGTTAGCAGGACACAATTAAATTAAAATATTATATAAAGATGATTATGTGGAGTATAAAAAGTATGTTTTTATAAACAATATATTTTTATTTGTCAGTAGGCTAAGATTTTCCCTTTCTATCTACCATCCTCTTGATCACAACAAAGATGTGAAATATTACCCTTTTACAGAACTTTAAAATGTCTAATTTTTTGTTAAGGTTTTGAAATCTGCTTGTATACAGATGTTTAGATTTGTTTCAATTTTTTCACCTTACATTTGTGATCATTAATATAAATAATATGGTATGAAAATAAGCATTTTGTTGACTCCATCTGTTCACATTGGTTTCAGTCTAGGATTTATTTAGGACATGCCCCTGCAGCCAGGTTTTGCAGATTATGAAGGCTGGTTTTCTGAGTTTGATAGTGAACAGACATCCACTGAAGAAAGATAGGGAATAAACCAAGAATGAGAAAGAAGCAAAATCCTCTGCCACAGTAGTATGTTGAAAAGCTTGCAAGATCATAATTTATATGCACTTGTAAACTTGTTTATTAATATTTTATCTGACAAAGTACTTCTGTGAGACAAACAGCCGAAACAGTGTATTTAAACCAGCATGTGTCCAGCAGCTACTGGAAAAGAGGCAGCTACTTTTCAGGCCAAATCCCTCATTCCTTATGCTAACGTTGTTATTGATTGAAGTGTTATTGAATGACACTGTTATTTAGTGAACTGTATGTCTGAGCTGATCTGGATCAAAAACCCCCATTTTTTTTCATTAATCTGTTTTCTAGCACGCTGTGGGTGGCACAGGGAGGGGACAGGACAGAGTTCGATCAGATTTAAACATAGAAGAAAGCCAAACCTGAGTCAGCAAACTGGAAGAGAGATTACTTTTTCAGCAAAATGCATTCCCTGATGCAATTTACAGCTCAGGTACATAAATGAGGGAGGCAGTGAGTCAGAGCAGCTGGGAACAAGAATGGTGGGACTAACCATGTTAGTGACAGGCCAGATTTATGTCAGATTAAAAAGACTACACAGCTGTTCTCTAAAATAGCACACATAGGGAAAGCACAGATTGTACAACAGCTTTTTGAAAAGCAGCTACACAACCAGAAAACATCCATCTTTCTGAGAATTTCATACACGTGGTTCTCTGGCTGTGGAATTTACTATATATTCCCATTTGCTTAGCAGAAGTATGAACTGGAAGATGTAAGGATTATATTTAAATATTTTACATTGCAAAGCTGGCATACAGAAGTGGGGTGGAATGTGACAGCAGTGCATGGCACCAAAGTCCTGCCAGCAACCTGACTGAAACTTGAACTTGGAAGATTTTTCTTCTCTTGCATTCAAGCAGCTGGTTGTTATCCTGAAACCTGATACCGAAAGTGTAACACTGTTAACTGTTTCCTCACTTTTATTTTAGCAGAATTATTTCCATGACACCTCATGCTTCCATTAAACGTCTGTCTTTTTCCATAAATCATTGCTTGCTGTAATATTATGGCTTCAAAAGCATTATTAGAGGAAATTAGGCAAAGTGTGATACATTATTTATATGTTGAAATGTAAATAACCTCTGATCGCATTTACATATGGAGAGAATAATGGTGTGTGCAAGAGCAATAGGACAAATTAGAGCTGTACTACAGGTATGCTGTCCTCACTGCTTGTTAATTATTTCTTTGCTGTGTACAGACAGGGCTGAGTCATTGGAATGAGTGAAGGTGCTGAGACAATTCTCTTTTATCTGGAGTTTTTAACATTTTAAGTGACCTTGGGCAACTCATAGGCTGGTGAAGATGGATTGTGCTTCAGCTTCGATGAAACTTCTGGGTGTACTCAATCCCAGGGGACACTGAATCAGAACAATATAAAAATGTCTGTTCCTTATCCATCTAGGATAGTACCTGGAGGTCCAGAATGGATGTCTGGAATATAGTAGGCAAGAAATCATGACAGGGTTTTTGACTATTATTCTACAGCCATCTGTGGCTCAGTGACTTCCAAGGCAGAGGTGGCTTCTGTGTATTTACTAACCCTCTTCTTGTTTCTGTTTAAACCTACCAAGACTCCTCTTGAGCCCATGTAAATTTTCATCATTTGCAGCATCTGTGGCAAGGTGCTCCACAGCTTAGCTACGTGGAAGACCATTTTTGCAAACCAAATCCTTTTGCTTTCATTGAACATTTCACCTACCAGTCTTCCCTGGTGTTTCACAGTTCTTCTGTTGGGAGAGATGGTGAGTTAGTGATTAATGTTCATACTGTATTCTGTAGAAAAGTGCACCTATCCAGACCCCAGAGTGCACACATGAAATGCCTGTTTGCTAGGACAGATGTCAGAATTCTTGCAGGAGAGACACCGGAGTGCCTTCAGCGAAGGACCCTGGATTGTCTTTTCCGTATGACTGGGAGGAGAAATGGAATAACCTGTTCATATTGCAAATGGGTGCAGTGAATAGTTTCATGTTGTTAGATACACCTCTGCAGTTTGGCCAGAGACAACCATGATGGTACTCCTGCAGACAAGCGATGCAGAGAGAATTCACCATCTGCAAGACGTGCTATGTCTGGAAAGCTCAGGGTGGTTTTCTCCACAGGTACTGGGATGCTTTTTAAGTCCCTGATAAATCTCTTCTTGAAAATTTTCTACCCTCTGAACTCATGGTCTTGGCAGAGGCTTTGACTTTCTCACTCTGATGTTCTTGGCAAGATCCTCTCTCCTGATGTTTTTCAACTATAAAGTATCAACCAGTGGAGCTTACAAGATCTGGGAAATAAATCAGATTGTACCATTGTCACTATGTGAATGTGATAAATCCATAATAAAGCAAATTCATGTCTATTCATAACACCTGAGCCTTCCATGATGCTTTATTTGGCCTCAAACAGGATACTTGATTTGGCCTGCTTGTCTGTTAAAACTTCTTGGCTCCTTCTATCTCATTTGTAATGTACCTTTTCCCTTCTTCTTTATAGATTTAAATACAGCTTCTCAGAGAGGGCCTCGATCCTTTGTTAAAAAGCTTATTCTGACTTTAGCAAGAAATGTTACCATTTTAAACTTTGAATAGGAAAGAATCTGTTTCCAGAGATTTAGCAAAATCTTTGGATATCTACTACAATCTTACAGTGCATTCCTTGCACAATCTCTGCTGTTGTAGGTCAGATACTGAACTAGGCCGAGCCTATACAAACCTGAGTGAGTTTAATTGGACTCACTAGGAATTTGTCTGGTTGTAGCCAAGATTTTTATATTTTCTTCTTTCTCTAACAAAGTAAAGAAAAGGTGAATGTGTCATTTCCAAGAACTGTTGTTTTTAAGGTTTTGAGCTGGGCTCACAACCACCTTGTGCTGACAGCCAGAGCCAGACGGTGGCACTGGTGATCAGACGGAAATCCAGGCATTTTTACAGTCCATCCCTGTTAGAGGAGTTTTCACAGCCAAGAAGGAAATCAGACAATACATCATCCAGATAATTAAAGCTCTCCATACAGCTGTGTATCAGACGCTAGATAACGGCAGCAGCTGCCTCAGTCTTCCTAGGAGTCCTTCAATATTGTCAGCCATGTGACGTTTCTTCTTTTGCTGTATAAGGTAAAAACTGTCTTCATCTTGAAACTGGAAGGATAAGTCACTCCTAGTGAGAAGAAGAAGATACAGTAGCAGTTGTAATCTGAATGTTTTACAGCCATGTGCTAAGGCAAGAATTAATTATAATCCCAGAGAGAGCTGTCCAATTTTCTTGCAGTAGCAAGCAACTGAGTCAAGGTATAAGTCTGGCTTCCTGACCTGCAGCCAGTACTTATCTCTTTGTAGCTTTGGGCTTTTAAAGTTAAGGTTTAAAGTTTTGCCAAGATCCATTACATCCTCTTGTAAATTTTGTTGCAAATCCTTTCCAGGGCAGAGGTCATTTTCGGGAGCCTCCCGGAGTTACAAGATTTCTCTGTGTGTGGAAATGGCATCCACGTACTGTCCTGTGATGGAACTGCAGCAGGTCCTATGACTAGTGAAGAGCCACTGTGTGTACAGAGCGCAGAAAGAGCATGGAGTTCAAGTGCTTTTTCTTCCCTTCCCCTTGGCAGGAAAAAATATTTTATCAGCTGTGGTGGGAAATTTTGGATGGTCCATCAAAATTTTGCAGCTGCTTACAGGTTCAGTGACACATACTGCTACCACGTGTGTCTGAACACAGAGGTGCAGAGCTAAGCACTCAGCAGAGCTCACTGCAGTGCTAACAGCTGACAATAACACTAGGGCAGCAGAGGACCAGCAGCAAAATAACTGACCGAGAATGACTCAATCTTTTCCAATACTCAGCCAAGGAGAAGTTATGATAATGCATTTTCAGTTTCAGAACAAAAAGAGGCTACTCATCCAGTTATTTATTGGATAATTCAAGTTACAAAACTCAGAAGAATCACAGCTCTGACATGGCTTTCCTTCACATCAAATCTTGCTTTGATGTTCATAATGTACAGAAATAACTGCATTTTTTCTTATTACTGGTAGAGGACATTCTTGTTCCAATTTCCCAAGTCAATGCTATTTTCCTAATTATTATTTTGTTTTAAAGGAAAAAGCCTTGCCTACTTGTGAATCACAAGGTCTGGTCACTAGTTTCTGCAGGGACACCTGTCCCCTGCTTTGGTTCCTTAGTGAGTCAAGGCCACTGAAGTAAATGTACAGACACTGAATTGCAGAGGGGGAGGCGCAGCATGGAGCTGTGTGAGGCAGAAACGGGGTTTGTGGCACGGGGAAGAGGCCTGGGATGGGTGGGGGGAAGGTGCGCGGCAAAATACCTAGAAATACGAGTCCTCAGTTCAGTCACAGAACTGCAGAATGCTTTGGGTTGGAAAGGACCTTAAAGATCATCTCATTCCAACCCTGCTGCCATGGGCAGGGACACCTTCCACTAGACCAGGTTGCCCAAAGCCCCATCTAACCTGGCCTTGAACACTTCCAGGGATGGGGCATCCACAGCTTCTCTGAGCAACCTATTCCACTGCCTCCCACCCTCACAGCAGAGAATTTCTTCCTTATATCTAAATCTGCCCTCTTTCACTTTAAAACCACTCCCCCTTGTCTTACGAAGTAAGGGGTGTGTTTGATTTGTTGCATGAAAACACCCTGAAATACGAAAACAAAAAAAAGTAATCCTCAGAGTGAAAATACTGAAAGTTTTTCCATTCTGAAGGTGAACCGGGAATATGGGCGTGGCATAAGGGAGCTGTGCCACTTTCCTCCCTTTTAACACAGGCGGTGCCGACCGAGGCCGACGTGGTCGGAAGGTTGTGAGCGGATTACAACCCTTTTTAGGATCCTTGCGAGGCAAAAATAACCTTTATTAAAACCAAACCGGTTGAAAGAACGAGAGGCCGGGAAGGGCCCCTCAAGCCTGCCCCTCCCCGGCGCCGGGCGGGCGTAACTGCGGGGGCGGAGCCGCGCGAGGCGCTTCCTGCCCCGCCCCGCGCCCTCGTGACCCCGCCCCGGCTCGGGAGCGGCGCGTGCGCGCTGCCAGGGGCACCCGAGGGCGAAGGGGCTCGGCTATGGCGGCCTCCATGATCTGCAGCCGGGTGTCGGCCGGGCTGAGGGGCAGCGGCCTCCGCGCCTCGCTGGGTTCCACCGCGGGAAAGGTAGCGGCCGCTCGGGAGTGGGGGTGGGCTGGGCCGGGGCTGAGGCGGGGCCGGGTCAGCTGGGGTCGCGGTCGGGGTCGTTCACCTTCGGAACGCCGGCGAGAGGAGCGTCCGTCTCATCCCACTCCCGCCGCCGTCCTGCCCTGCCCTGCGGCAGGGCTGGCAGCCCTGTGCTCACCTTTGGCGTACGGCCCCTCGCAGCTGCTGTTCTTGCTTGCGGCAGGTCTTCCCGGCGTGGTTCCCTTTCTCAGCGTCCTCCTCCCATACCTTGCTTGGAAATCCCAGTGTTTCCATCTCCGCCGTCACCTTACTCCTAGGTGGGATCGGGCTGTGCCAGTTAAACTCTTCTTCCTAGTCGCACCTCGCCAGCCTGTGCTCTGGGTTCCTGTGAATGCCATTCGGGGGTGCGGGCTTGTTTTTGGCTGCAGCAGCCCTGGGAAGCAGTGACACGAAGGAGCTCGGGAGGCTGCAGTGTGTGACACGGCGTGTGACGTTCGCTGCCACTTTCTCCTGCTGCCGCGTACTGGGGAAGGTCGCCTTGAGTGCCCCTCTCGAGTTACACGCAGCCTCCCGGAGCCGGCGGGTCACTCAGCGCCTCTCCCTTGGGGTCGTGCCAAGGAAAGGGCGTCCTGCTTGGAGAAGGAATCCTTTGGAGGCTACGTAGGCCCTGTCAATTCGCTAGCTCGGAATGCTGTAGTAAAAGCTCATGTGTCGTCTGCTTGTTTCCTTTCTTCGAAGTGAAATGAAGCCTTAAAAATCTAGCTTGTTAGAAACTTCCTAATACAGGCTGATTTTTGCAGGGCTGGTGCCAATGGTACATACTAAAAAAACAAAAATAAATGCAAAAGTTTGTTTTGTATCTAAATTTTTTCTATAATCTTTTCACCATGAGTCTTTTGGTACTCATCTACGTTCATGGATTAGTTGAATTCAGTAGGATTCCTGCTTTGTGTGTGTATAAAATTAAGGTCTTGTTTGCGTATAGTGAAATACAAAAAATGCACCAAACATTTTTTTGCTTTTGTTGTTGTTAATTTTTGTGTTACAGAATGCTTACAAAATTCCTTAAGGTTCTTTTTCTTACAGATGTTTTGTTAAAGTACTTAAATGCTAACTAAATACGCAAGGGATTTTTAACCCTGCCAGTCCTTGTCAGTGCGAGCAGTTTCACCAGCTCTTTCCCCCTGCCCCATAAAACCTCACTGATTAATACCACACCTGATATGAATGACTGATGTGGAAAGGTAGGATTAAGTGTTCAGGTGTTGCACTGGTACACTGAAGTATATTTGTTTAATATGTAGACTTTTCATTAACCTAAACAAGGAAGGCAGTTTTTCACAACAGTTACGTGCTTTTGTTTTCTTTTTTTTCTTTTTATTATTTTCCTTCAGGTACTTGCTGGAAGTCCAGGAATACTCAATAATCATGGGTTTCAAGTGCAACAACAGCAACAGAGGAGGCTATCGCTCCATGAATACCTGAGCATGGGACTGTTGAAGGAGGCTGGCATTTCTGTTCCACATGGAGTGGTTGCCCATTCGCCAGATGAAGCTTACAAAATAGCAAAAGAAATAGGTATAATATTAAAGAGAACATATACAAATAGGCATGGGACTGAAACAAGGTGTAGCTACTTTTTCTGTGTTTCTTGTAAGATGTTGCTTGGAGTTCTGAATATACCTTCTCTTTAAGAGAGCCTTCCCTGTGAAGCAACCTTCTTGTTAAGAAGGAACAGGTCAGGTATAAATTCTATTAGCTTAGACTAATACAGCTACTTAAACTTCTTTGAGATGAGTAATAGACTCTGCCTTGTGGAAATCCTGGATTTCTTTCTACTTTCAGCAAGGTTAGAGGAAGTCTTGTGTGAAGAGCTTCAGTGGTGGTGACAAGATCTTACATAGATCAGAAGATGCAAACCATGCTTATCTTTAGGCTACAAAAGAAGAGCAAAATCCTATTCCTTTGTGAGTGTGCTTTTCTGGCAGAATGTAGCTACTTCATACAGGAGGGGAGAACTTTGATGGCTTGTAGTTACATGCTAAATTCCTGGCTTGTTGATGAAAAATTATCCAATCTCATTTGCCTAGTGCTTAAATACTTAATTTAGAATTGAGCTTTAATTTTGGACTTGACTTGGCCTATTAATTTGCCAGTTTGTCTCACTACTATGTGTCCTAGTAAAATCTTTTGGTTTAATTTGATTGTAATATGGAAGTCAGCTTCTATTGTGTCAGGCATTAGAAGGTGGGGGCTTTTTTGGTTGGTTGATTTGTTTGTTTGAGGGGTTTTCTTAGTTTAAAGTTTGGGATTTTTTTTTCCTTTCTGGAAAAACATATCAGGCTTGTCACACAGTTTTAGTGGAGGACACTGGTTGTCATATTCCTTTCTCCTATGCAAATACTCAAATCTCTATTCACCTCCAAATGGATACATTTGTAGTGATTCCTGAGGCTATAGGTTCTGTTGGATTCATTTCAGTTTCATGTGTAGATTTAATGTGAGAAATGAGATCTGAAAGAAAAGATAATTTTTCTTCTAGAGAAAGTTATGCTGCTTTGTAATTTAGAAAAGATTTGAAAAGCTGCTTTTCCTTCAGACATGATGTCTCAGAAATTCAGGTATTGTCTGCCTACCTTCTTTATCTTGTTTCCGTTAGAGGGTAAGTGATACAAAATTGTAATAATTTCATTAATATGAAAGTAAGTTGCTAAAATACTTTGGAGAGTGGTTTCAACTTCAGAACCTTGCTTTCTGTTAAGGATGAGCTTATAGCATGATCAAAACTTCCCAAATCAGCATACCCCTTTGCTCTACTTTAACATCTGCACAGATGTTGCTGGAGGAAAATGAGAGAACCTTTGTCTATGGCTCTTTAATCAACAGCCCAGAAACTCGTAGGTCAGGATTCCTTTGTTTTGTTCTTGTTCAGAAAGGGCTCCTGCAGCAGTGTGGGTATGTCTGGCTGCCAGTTTATAGCTCTGTGTCATCCCTGTGACATCACAGGTATGCCTGTTATCTGGAGTGTGGGACCCTGGGCAATTTCTTGGGGATCAGAAGAATGAAGTTGTGAAGTGTATGAGTTGGCATCCTTTGGTAAAGGAATTCAGGGCTTTTGGTTGTCAGCCAAGTACTTTGTTGGAGTTGGTGTGTATTCAGTGCTGTTGGCCTTCTTTGGTACTTGAGATGAGGAAGGGAAAACTTCCCAAAAGGAGAACACACACTGAAGGAGCTTGAGGTTTTGAGGCATTGCTCAAACATGTCCAGAACTCATTCTGAGTGGTGACATACTATTCTTTGCTCCAGTGTTTTGGATTTCTTTGTTTTTTTGTAGGCATTTACCTGCTAGTTTTCATTTAGTACTTAAAAAAAAAAAAATCAACAAAACACAAACCAAACCAAACCAATCTATCAGAATGAAAAAATTCACTTTTTTTGGTCCACCACTCATTGTTTATTTTTGTTGTGTGGGAGTAGTTGCCAGTAGATATGAAATTATTTTTTGTTTCTTTTTATATGCTAAACTGTTTTATCAAATATTTGTCTAGACCATTACAAAGACAGTTCGTAATACTCTTTGCTCTGTTTCCCTAGTGCCAATCCACATGTTCCTGGTAAATTTACTCAGAGTAGATTTCTGACTAAAGGTTGAGTTTGGCATGGGATTTCTTCCCTTTTGCAAATACTTCACTTAGAAATGGGTAACTTTTTACCCGGATGTATAGCAAATGCAAACTTCTCATTTACAGAGATTATCATAGTTTAGCTGTGGCTGTAGCTAAATCAGTGTTACATGAGCATCTCGCTTAAATTTTAAAGAAATGAGCTGAGTAAGTTCTGTTCCAAAGCTTTGATAAGAGACTGCAGCATGACTTGATTGCCTTCAAGTTTATGGTTTACCTGTAGCCATGTGTGCATTCCAGCTAGCACTGTGACCAGTTCTGATGGAGAAGCTGATATGTGTGTGTTATCAAGAACATGACTAATGAACCAAAAGACTTTAGTGAACAGATGCTTGATCAATGTGATGACAGATAGCTCAGAAGAATACACTATTTGAAATGAAGAACATTGCTGTTTGTTAAGAGACACTTCCGTGGGTGCTATGTATTGTTGTAATTCAAGTTTTGATTCTTCCTGACACCTTCCTCTGGTAACAGTTGAGTGGAAGGCAGTGACATATTGTGTGCTTGTCTGGGGTTTTTTTATAGCATATATTTCTATTCATGATTATTTGAGACGTAAGACTTTTTAAGACATTAATATCTTGAAGCAGCTTTTGTGTTCTGGTGGTTTTGTTGGGTTTTCAGGTAGTGAATCCCACAGCTTTATGTGCATGGCAGACTGTCAAATTTTAGTAAAATATAAAGCTGTATAAAATAAGAGGTGTTAAGAGACTGAATGCAAAACATTTCACCTTTCTACATCAGAGTTCTTGAAAGGAGACTGAAAGCTCCTGAAATCGAGTCTTCTACTTTTGCTGTTGCAGTTTAAGAGGTCTAGTGCAGCTCCGTGTCTGTGTGGTTTATAAAGAGTGTTCTGTTTTGGTATGCTTTATACAGAATGGCTCCAGTAATTGGTTTGGCTGTATTCCTGCTGACAGTTCTGTGATTAATAGATGGGTTTTTTCAGACCTTTTAGATTCTTTTCAGTGTTACTAAAACCTTTTAAATACTTTTAAGTGTTATTTATTTTCCCACCTGTTGGTTAAACATACAACTTGTATCTATTAAAAAAACTTTTAAAAGGTAATGTGTAAACCTGGGTAGATTTATAAATAGGATTTTTGATCTCAGACTTGATTTAGTCAGAAATCAAAGTTTGGTACAATGTGTGCAATTATTTTCCTAGGTAAAGTGCTAGTTTTTTCTTTATTAGCTCTTCAAAAGGGGTATTCCAGGTACTGTGGCAAAAAGCTAGGATGGTTTTCTCCTTAGTGTATGCCACACCCTCCTTGGCTGTCTTAAGTTTTTGGGGTTTTCTATTCTATGTCATAGTAAAAACTCATGTCTGTCATGCTTTCGTTTCTAGTATTTTTTTGGTTGTTTTGCTATTGTCAGTTTCCTTGTTAGTCCTTTATCTGCCTATGTTACCTGATGTCTTTTAGGTTGTCTGAAACTCCAGACCATTTATTCAAGTTGCTCTAGGACATACATGGTAATCTAAGGTGCTGCAAACTTTAGCGGAAATCCCCCAGATGTTAAAAAAAACAATGCAATTTTGTTCCTACTTACCTGGCCAAAATCTCTAGATAACCAGCAGTAGTAGCTTAGAAACCAAACATTTACTTACACTCTGGCAAATGTTATTTTTTTGGCATCTGAATCTTACATTTTGCTTCAGCCTTTGCTTTCTTCTGTAGCACTTCACTCCTTTGAAGTTAAAATATCAAAACATATTGTTAATGATAATTCACTAGTTAAAATAAACCTGTATAACCAGCACATTCAGATTTTGACCCCTGTATTTTAATTGCTTGACTTAAGCTGTTGCCAAAGCCAAACCTGTCTTGTGAGCTGCTGACAAACTTGATGCAGTTGATTAATGTCAGGAAGTATTTGTGTAGAAAATATTTTGTAATAGCAAAACATCTTGTTCAGTCTCCTGACTGGTATGGTCCTTTCAGTGAAAGTATGATGATTCCTGGCACATAATTACTTCAATAATTATACTTTTGATTTGCATGCAGTGAGTCTTCTAACACTCAAAACTTTGAAATGCTGATGAAACGTGATTTTGAAGTTAAAATTCCAATAACTATACTTACTAATGAAACACGGACAGGGTACTCTGAAGAGATTCTCTGCTCTGTTGGCAGAATTAGGGTCAGCATATTATTTATGTTGACACTCCTGTTGTTAGTTACAAACCCACCATTTCTCTTCCTAATGCCAATAAACACACCTGTATTGTTTAAACTTAATTTATTTGTATCTGTGCAACAAGAAAAAATTAGCTTGTGTTATAACTGGAGAGTTACTTTTTCTGGTACAAGAACTTTGAAATACAGACTGAAGCAAAAGTTACAGGTCTCTGTCTCTCCCAGGCTAAGTTTGCAGTTGTATGATAGTTGAGAACTTGACTGACACTTGTGTTACTAACCTGTCACTGCCTTTTACTGTTGTCTGTCTTGTTGGAATAGATTAGGCTTGCATAGTGATTCTGAAGGTGTCTGTAATATGTGGAAAGCATAACCTCTGCTACAGTTAGTATTGGACAGAGAAGTGGTAATTAAGGTGATGTGACAAAACTCAAAATGGAAACTTGTAAAGCAGAACGTTTTAATAAGGTCTGTCTGCCGTAATCATTGGACTTTCCACTTGCACAGAAAACTTCAGAGATACAATGGAACGATGACCCTTCTTGCCTCTTAATAAGTTTATTAGCAGATTATATTTTACATGGATATCTTTCTGCTTGCCTGCATGCATTGATCTTTCTCTCAGTTTGAAAGCTTAAGTTATAGAATCAGAAATTATTCCCTCCAAAAAATAAATATTAATATTGATAGAAGTGAAGATCGTTTCATTTACTGACTGTATAATTCTTTCACTGTCTAGTTAATAAATGATTGTTGAAGGTGAAACCTATACTGTTAGTAATGTGTAGATTTTTTTTGTCCTGAACAGATTAATGCTAAGTCGGTGTTCTGATTTCAGACACCTGTTCTCATTGGTATCTACTCTTAATTTTCTGAGCATTTCCTAATTTTTTCTGGCTGTTTTACTTATATGTGCTTTTAGGGCTGACTGCCATTAACATGGAAATGTGATGCTTACCAAATGCTTGTTCTGAGATTCGTGCATTGGGCTGTAGCTTGCCTTGCCCATGTTAGCTGTACTGGTGTTATAGTGCCCTGTGTTAAGGCTTTACAATTTGTTACTGCTGCTGAAAGCTGAAGTCCTGCTCCCCGAAGTTCCTGTGTGCATGTGCCTGTCACATGGTGCACGAGTCTGCAGAAGCACTGTCTGCTGGATGAGCTTTTGCCTTCAGGGAATCGCTGTTCTGATATGCTTCAAGGCATGATAGCACAAGTGCTTCTACTGGCACAAGAAACGAGTCTGGAGTGAAAAGCTGAGGGCTGGAGGCAGGATGGGGCTTCTGTGGTGGTGTGTTTGCTGGCATAAACTGTATGTGGGTATCTGCTCTAGGGCAGAAACTGCTATTTTTCATTGAAACACAAGTCTACCAGTATTTCAAAGCCATGTGATCGAAAAACAAGGGCACAACTGTTGATACTGAGTAGAAAACTATGGTAGCTTCTAGTTTCCAAATTTTTTTCTTGGGTTACTGTGTATCAGCAGTTCTTTGTTGTGTCAGATTGTGTGACAGTGCTGCTGCTGCTGAAACACTGCAGATGAAGTGTGTGACCAAACACTTCCTCTAGTCATTTTAAATAGGAGCTGTGGGAAAAAATGCTTATTGAACAATAAACTTCCTGCGTGATGGGTTATGGTTTTCTTGGGACGTGCTATCTTAAATTTGTTTCAGGTACATCTGTGCAGCTTAATTGCTCGTAAGCATAGCTGGTCAAATAAACCTTGAACTTGTTTATGCAACCAAGCAGCTAGTTTGCAGTGCTAGAGGAAAACAATTTACAGATCATTAGTAATCTGCTCATTTAATGACTCAGTTGTTGCATAAGGGTTAGTCCAATGATGTTACGGCCAAACTGATTGTGAAAAATTGAAAGTTGCTTTTTCACACTGTTTTGGATGTCTATATGACAAAATATAATCATAATAATATTTTAAAGAAGTATCTCCTAGGATCAGAGCAGTGGTGCATTTAGCCCACTACTCTGACCAAGAACAAAAGAACATACCATTTAGGGCAATTCTTTGCCTGCCTATTTTCTGCAGTCCATTATTTCTCATTTCCCCTCAGCCTTAATATTTGTTGTCTTAAGAATTTCAGAGAGAATACTTCTGCCCAGTTCTTTTTGACTCTTCTATACTTCCTTCATATCTACTTGCAGGCTTCCTTATATTTTGTGTAAAGAAGGGTCTTTTTTTCTTGCACCTTTTTAAAACTGACTTCTTCTTGGTAGATGGCTTTTGTTTTTGGCTGGTGTAGAGCAGAAGCCAGAATGAGTGATGTACATGTAGTCGTGTGTTCTTGCTCTGTCCATCACAGGTATGGCTGAAGACTGTAATCATGTTCTTACTTTTTTATCCTCTGATAGATTTAAGGATGTGCTAAGCTCATTTCTTGTAAGGGACTCTCTTAATTTCAGTCATCATCTTAGTAACCAATTTACTTTTTTGCCCAGAGCTAAATATGATGTTTCAGCTGAGATCTTACCAGAGCTTTAGCTGGGATCTCATTTTGACTTGTTGAGATTCTGGTGTTTGTTGCTAGGAGGAATAATTGCTACAAAGAAGGTGCCTGTAGGTGAACTTCTATGGCTTTTCTGAAAACTTCTATGTAGTAGCAGCTTTTTATCTTCTGGACTTAGTGTAGGAAATGGAAAACAAGCTTTGTACTTAAAGCAATTGTATAAAAGTTGTCTCATGTGACTTCTATAAAGTACATTAACTTGATTTCCAGTAAAAAAATGGTAATCTTCAGGAACTGAATTAAATATTAGAGGCATAGACTGTAGTAAATCAACATACACTTGTGTTTTTATAACCTTCATGCTTCTTGTGCAAAAGAACTCTAAAATCATGTGTGGGTTCAGAGATATGTTGTTAGGTAGACATTCAAAAAGTAAAAACAACAGATAGCTAATAGGAAGGAGTAACTTGAGTCTTCTGCTTACAGCTGCCCTAGCTTGTGATACTGTTGGAGTTTAGTTTCACCTGTCCAGGCAGGGCATAAGTCAAAATAGGAACCAACACAATTTCTGTGTCTGTCATAACCTTCCTCAGTATGTAGAGTGGCTAGTTTTGCTTGAGTACTGTAATTTTTCTTAGGCATTTCCGTGGTTCTCTTTTAACATCCAAGGAAACAGCAAGTTCTTTTTCTGCTTGGAAAGATCAGAGTGGCTCAGCTGATGGTGGCATGAGAAAAGATGGGAAGTGCTGAACAAATGCAAACGGGGCAGTTCTTAACATCTTGCAGTCTAGCTGCTGTCTGTACTCTGTGTAAGTGAACTTGAATAATAACTCAGGACTTTGGGTTTTTTTGCTTTATTGCCCTAAATGACTTGATGGACTCTTTTTCTTTGCTTTTTTGTCTTTCAATGACAATTCAGAATATCCCAGTTAATTTTTTTTATATTCTCACACTTTACTTTTTAAACCCAAATGCCCAGTCTTCCCTACCTAGAAGAATATTTTGTAAAGGATTTTTAAACAGTTAAAGCCAACTAAAGGGCTTACTTTGCCTACTCTGGGAAGAATAGTGGGTTTGTTTAGGCCTCTGACTTCTGCAAAGCACTCAAGCTTATGCATTAGTGCTCTGCTGGATGGAAGCCGGAGTGGACCTGGCAAGCTGACTTGGGTAAGTGCTGTAGTTACATGTCATTGCTGGGAAGGAAGTGGTTACAGGTACAGGGTATGTGCAGTTGTTGGAGGAAAACCTTGCGTTATGGTGTGTCAGATATTCAGTTTCATCTTGTTAATAATCTTTGAGGTGCTAACTATTTCTTCCTGGGTGCTTGATCGTCTGTGACTCCAACATGTATTAAAGATGTATCAGGACACCAGTGTTTTCAGATACTAACTCACCAAGGTTTGTTCACAGAACAGCCTAAAGCTGCAATTTGTGGATTATTTGAGATTTTTGGAATAGCCTATGTGAATTACAATATAGTCTTTGATCCAGATGTTTGTGTTTTGAATGGTGGGTGTGGAGAAGGAGGGATAAAATTAAAGCAGCCTTTGTTATTCTACCTGAAGCAATTTGTTTTAGTAGTCACAGATGACAAATTTTTGGGTTTTCTTTTGTTCTAGGTTCAAAGGATCTTGTGGTAAAAGCACAGGTTTTAGCTGGTGGTAGAGGAAAAGGAACATTTGAAGGTGGCCTCAAAGGAGGAGTGAAAATAGTTTTTTCGTAAGTTCTTTCTAAATTATCCAAACAAGTGGAAAAACTTCGACGTTTCACATTATGGATTGAACCTATTACTTTCTTTAAAACCAGTGTTTTAATCATTAACCTTAAAATAACAAAAATTAGGTAAGACTTTTTTAATGCTACTTCTGTTTTTACAGCAGTTTCTTTGTCACATTCTGAGCTTCTTTTATTCTAGTCCAGAAGAAGCAAAAGCTGTCTCTTCCCAAATGATTGGAAAGAAGTTGTTTACCAAGCAGACAGGAGAGAAGGGCAGGATATGCAATCAAGTATTTATCTGTGAGCGCAGATATCCCAGGAGAGAATACTATTTTGCAATAACAATGGAGAGGTCTTTTCAGGTGAGTAATATTAGAAATAGAAGTAAGCTAATTAACTTGTAACAACTGAATTTAAAAACAACTGCATCAACAAAACTGTTTACTGTATTGTTCACTTGTTTTTGAAAATCGGAAGTACACAAGCTAAGTTTTGTTTTCTAGTATATCTGACTATATGATTGCCTTTGTTTTTAAATGCTTTAAGGATGTAATGCTACAATTTAAATTTACAGAATAATAAATGAGTACTGGTATCCCCAACTGAAGCCCAGAGTCACATGGCCAAAGGGGAGATGGGTAGAATAAGGGGGTAATTTTCATTTTGGTTTTAATTTGCATTTGCTTACCAGATTGTACAATTTAGTTTAAAACCACAGCTATATGTGTGCATGTACATGTACACCCTATTTTTGAGTGTCAGCATGATAAGTAAAAGTGTTGTGGAAGAGCAAATGGTCCTACATAAATCAAACATCCTTTTTCTCCAGAGTGAGAAGGTTCTAAGAGGTGCACTGGTGCTTGATTTTGAGAGTGCTGGTAGCTTTCTCATGCTAATGCTCTTCAGGAATGGGTGAGAAGATTTGGGCCTAGAAGTCTGTCTTCAGAGCTTTCAGGAAAATGAAAGGCAGTCTTTTCTGTGTGTATGGGCTGTATGTGTGGGTATGTAGTTTTTAGGCTACAATTCAAATGTGGTTACTGAAATGTGTCAGTGTTTTCTGACAGACAAGTATTCTATTTGGAGCATAGAACATGAATTGCTAAATAACGGTAATGAAGCCAGGGTGAAAAAACAGTTCTTGGAACTTTATTTTCTGAAGCTCAGAAAAACTGGGTTTGGCGCTTAGGAGTTTGCAGAGGCACTGGTTTTGGTAATTAGAGGAGTATCTCTGGCTTAATCATGAAATAATTTCCTATGGAGGAGTGAGAAAACTATTCTTACTCTTATTTCTTTTTTGGTAGCAATATTAGGAATTAAATATTGTATTTGTTCCTTTTTATTCCTCCGTAGTGTTCTTTTTGATAGGGAAGTATCAGCTGTGTTGACTTATGTGACTTGGGCAGCTCCACTGTGATGTGTGCTGGAACAGAGCAGGGAGGATTCAAATGTTACCGTACGCACCACAAGGTGGCACTAAAATGCTGTAAATGAACGGATTTTAGACTTAATTGTGTAAGCAATAAGCAAGGATGCTTATGGAAATAAAATTTACTGTAACTGATTTAAGCAAATTGGATAAAGAAGGGAAACATGTTTTCATGACTTGTTCTTGTGGTTGTATAAAAGATAAATCTTATTAGCATATGTTGAGCATACTGTGTGCGTTGTTGCCTTTTGTTAGGGATGTGCTTTGTTTTTACTGCTGACTCTATAAGTCATGTCTTTAGATGTGCTTGTAATTATTATAACTTGTATAGGATGCTTAGGATGAGGAAATGCCTTTCAAAAGAAGGAAGTGTGAAGGTTGAATAGCACACAGTGTTTATTCCTGATGTTGTTGCAAGCCTCTTCCTTCAAGGAGGGGAAAAGTGATAAAAATAGTCAGCTGAAACTGGAACTTTATGACTTGTATATTATTCGTCAACAGCGGTTTGTATTTTAAGCAAAACTGTTCACTTTGGTCAATTCTGTGGAACAATGAGTTACTTTATGATCAGTTTGTAGCTTACTGACAGTTCAAGATAAGAATATCCAGAAATGTTCATTGAGTTGAACCTTGCTATTGGATGCAGGATAATTTGACAGCTGTATATTTCCATTTGGAAGGATAGTAATGGGAGGGGAATGGTGTGGTTATTAAGCATGTTCTCTGAACCAGGGTCACATTTTCTATAATTAATTGTCAACAGTTATAAGGCTGTTTAATCTTTGACTTCTGCTGATAGGAAATGCTGCCTTAGTATACCCATAGTCATAATCCATGCGTGGGTGGAGATAAGGGAAGATTGGTTGAGGGGATCCAAGTATGTCTTTACTGTGAACTGGAGGAGAGATTTTTAGGTTCCATGGTAGTGAGTCCTTGATGATTTTGCTGAGATTTAGACAGCTTTAAAAAAAAAAAAAAAAACAACTCAACTGCAAATGCTATCAATTCTGTTTTCTTAATTTCTTTTATTAAAGCATAATTGAGTGCTGTTTTGTTTTGCTGTGACTTACTTTGAGTGAAGGCTTTAGTTAGGGAATGTTGTGATCCTACTGAACAGGTATGGTTTGCAGTAATTTATCACTAAGTTCTGCAGACCTCCATTTGTCCTTGGAGATGGAGCATGGCAGAATGAATAAATGAGTGCCTGGCATTTGATCTGTGTTTGTGTAGGGGTGAGTGGAGAAAAGTGGAGGTGAGAAGGTAGTTCTTTCTCTAGTGACACCTGAAAGATAAAATGTGTGTGATTATGAGGTTGAATCTTTCTATCAAAATTTAAAACTAGTATATCTGCATTAATTACTCTGCTTTTACTTTACAAGGGCAATTTTTCCTTGTTAAAAGAAAGTGGACCTAACATACACCTTGACATTTGGAAAGTATTATTAAAAGGTTTTATGTGGAGGTATTGAGTAGATAATAACACTGTCTTCAGAGCATACAAGAAAAATGTCCAAATAAAAATTTTTCCAACAAAACAGGTTTTATTGCTGTGAGGTACCTTACAGGAAGAACTAAGTTTCAATTGTGTAGTATAAAATTACTTACGTTTTTTCTTCCCTTCTTGTTCTAGGGTCCTGTGCTGATAGGCAGTGCTCACGGTGGTGTTAATATTGAAGATGTTGCTGCAGAGAATCCTGAGGCGATAATTAAGGAGCCCATCGATATAGTAGAAGGCATAAAAAAGGAGCAAGCTGTTAGGGTAATTGTTAATGTGGGAAAGTACACATTACTGAGGACGGGAGGATTGATTCTAATTTTTGTAAGGAGTGTGTGCATTCAACCTGCTGAGTTGTCTTAAACCCTTGTTTGAAACAGATTTGAACTAGATATTTAAGTATTTTCAGGTAAATCAATGTAAATCCAACTACATGGCAGTGCTTTTATACAGTTGTGTAAAGGCATATCATGGTAAGTTTTTATTAGTTCTTTTTTAGGATAAGTGCAGTGTTCTGTGTTGAAAACAATCTGTTCAAACCTAAGAGTGAGTTCGGTTTTTTCCTTCCAGTAGACAGGACAGGTTCTACATCTATGAATTCAATTGACACTGAAATAAAAGCTAAATTGAGACACCCCTAACATGAGTTAACCAATAACCATTCTTTTACTTTCAGCTTGCCCAGAAAATGGGATTTCCTCCTAATCTGGTGGATGAAGCAGCTGAAAATATGATCAAATTATATAATCTCTTTCTGAAATATGATGCTACTATGATAGAAATAAATCCTATGGTGGAAGATGCATCAGGAGTTGGTAATGTTTCTTACTCTTACTCTTCATGTAACACCTTGACATTTTTGTAAATCTTGGTTGCTTCACACTGCTAAAACTTCAGTTGTATACAGCAAGAGGAGTTAGTATTAACATGGGATGTTGAAAAACATTAATAAAGCAGATAAATTTGAAAATCTAAATATAGTAGAAATCTGCTCTTAATTGCCAAGTATGATCTTAAACTTAAGTGACTTCCTTTTTTAATTTTAAAATTTTTTTTAAAAAGAGCACATCTACCCACGATAAGGCATTCCTGGAAATCAAGTCTTTTCAAAATTCATGAATTGAAACTTGAGCCATCTCATGTATCCAAAATTGGTACTGTAAAGGTAACCAGCATAGTAGCACCTTCTAGAAATCTCCTGCCTTTATGACTCAGGCATTAGAATAACTGATGGAATGTGTTGTATTGAAAGACTGTAGGGCTTTAAGTAATATCGTGATGTTTATCAGGTTTGTAGCGTATACAATTGCAGAATAGTTCAGTTCGTGTTCAGTTTAATGTTCAATCACAGCCAGTTTCCCTCTTTAAAAAAATAGGGCTGTAGAGAGTATTTGTACTTGAACTCAGATACAACAGTTTGAAATTTAAATATTAATGTTGCTCTTTCATCAGTGTGTAATTACTGTTACTGGGGTGGTTTTTTCAGGGTTTTTTTTTTTTTTTTTTAATAGTGCTTTTAATGATCAGCATAGAGCGGTCTCTCCCATCTGTTTCCTGTGCCTTGTCATTTTTGTATCATTTTCTCTGAGGGATGGAAATGAAGCGATACATTTGTACAGACAAACTTAGTTCTGATGTAAAGAATACTGTAGATTTTCTGCTTGCGAAATCTGAGTAAATTTACTTCCGTGTGTTTTTTCCTGACACTTTTTCTTCCAACTCAGATGCATTTTCATTGTGTTTCTGTGTGCTTACATTCATGCACACACATAATATATATTTATTCTAAAAGCAAAAACTAAGATGGATTAAAAAACATCAAACCAGAGACCTTCTGTAGGGATTAATTTTATGCTAATTACTTGTGGTGGTGCTTCCGCCTCCCTCCCCCCCCGCCCCTTATCCAGGCTACAGTGTGATCTGGGAAAGCATAATTTGCCCAGATTTATCAAACAGCTTGTTCTAAGCTTTTTTGGGTTTAAAGTGTCTCAAGAAATAGTTATCTTCCCTTTTTGTGCATAACTGATTGTATGGGGAAACCGGAGAGAACCTTGTATTTATTGGCAGTGCTAAATGTGTCTTCTTAGCAAAACTTTGTGTTTGGACTGCATAATGTAGCTGCCAAATTTGACTTAACATACTTTAACACATTCATGTAGCAGTTGACTTGTTATTCTAATGTTATGGTTAGTAAATGATGGTTAGTAATGGTGGGTTTTTTCCCTTTCAGTGATGTGTATGGATGCAAAGATAAACTTTGACAGCAATTCAGCCTATCGTCAGAAGAAGATCTTTGATATGCAGGACTGGACACAGGAAGACCAAAGAGACAAGGATGCTGCAAAAGCAGATCTCAACTATATAGGATTGGATGGAAACATAGGCTGTTTAGGTGTGTTCTATTTAATGAATTTTAAATGACCTAATGGATTTATAAACTGAATTCCTAAATGTTATCTTTATTCTCATATAGTCAATGGTGCTGGTTTAGCTATGGCCACAATGGATATAATTAAACTTCACGGCGGAACTCCAGCAAACTTCCTTGATGTTGGTGGTGGTGCTACAGTGCAGCAAGTGACAGAAGCCTTTAAGCTTATTACCTCTGATAAAAAGGTGAGGGAAGAGTTGGCATGTCAAGGTCCTACACAGTGGTAAAACAGGCTATGATTTGGAAGACAATGCTTAGTGCATGTTCTCCAGAAAACATGTTTTTATAAGCACAGAGCTGGAAAGAAAGAAGATGGAAAACTTAGCTTAATCTTGGTGCAGATGTAGGAGGTCTGAAAATCTATTGAATTTTTTACCTTTTAAAAAATAAGTTCTTTAGCTGTGTACTGAGTAGACAGTTTTGTGTGTTCTGTTTGAAGTTATAGCTGTATTTGAGTCTTCACAGAAATCTTGGAGTTAGAAACTCTGTTTGTAGTGGATACTCACATTTACACTGTTTGCCCTTTAAACAGAAAGCAGTATTCAGATGGTTTTCCACTCTTTTTTTTTCTTTTGGACCAGTTTTGCAGCTGGGTCTCTGTTTTGTGTAGAGTTGTAGAGATTAATGTTTGCTGTGCTGTGCACAAACAAATTTCTAAGGTACTGATGGTATGTAATGTAAGATAAAATAACTTTGTAAGGGGCTTGGAAAGGCTTTAATGTTTATCCTACTAAAATGTTTATTCTTCTGTTTATCGGAAGTGCTTGAATATTATTAAAGTAATAAATTGGTTGAAACTAGAGGAAGAGCTTTTCCACAAAAATAATATGATGGTCTACATAGAGATGCTTAGCCCCGTGGGAACTTGGCAGCTTGGGACTTTTTAAAAATAAAGAAAATAATTTAAAAAGGGGTAACTGTAAAATGTGGGAATGACTTGCGAGACCTGCTAATGGTATGCTACTTTTGCACCAGAATTTTATGTTCCACTTGCTCATCCTTGGAAAGGGCCAGAAACAAATAGTGAGTGATGTTCCAAAGGAGCTTAGTCTCTTTCTCATTGGTAAGACTTATTAGCAAATGCAGGGTCTGTAACACCCTCCAAGAGTGTTACAGAATCATTTAGGTTGGAAAAGATCTTTAAAATTGAGTCTAACCATAAATCTAACATTGCCCAGTCCTGCACTAAACCATGTCTCCAAGCACCACGTCTACAAGTCTTAAATACCTTCAGGGTTGGTGACTCAACCTCTTCCTGAGCAGCCTGTGCCAATGATTAACAACCATTTTGGAGAAGAAATTTTTCCCAATATCCTATATAAAACTCCCCTGGTGCAACTTGAAGCCATTTCCTCTTGTCTTACTGCTTGTTAACTTGGGAGCAGAGACAACCCCACCTTGCTGCATCCTTTCAGGCAGTTGTAGAGAGTCCCCCCTGAGCCTCCCTTCCTCCAGGCTGAACACCCCCAGCTCCATCAGCCACTCCTCATGAGAGTTGTTCTTTCTTCACATTTTTCCAGCAAATTGAGGGAACAGTGAGGGACACAGTCACAGAGCACATGAATTACAGAGAGAAGAGAAGAAACAGGGAAGAATCTGAGGGTTGCTGGTTTGGGACAAGTTTTTGCAATGCAAATTCTCTGCTGATGCATGGACAGAGGGTGTCCAAACAGACTTCTTAATACAACTTTTCCTTTCTGCCTTCTATCAGTTGCTCACTATTTTATCAAAAAACAGTGACTATAGTTGGGATTCCTGGTGCTGAAACTCAAAGTGCAGTGCAGCCCACTGGTGTCATGGACTGCACTTGGGGTTTTGTTCAGGGGTTGTTTGGAACAGCCTTCTGGGGGGCCTGTCTAAGTTGCCCTTCAGTAGCAGGAGCAAGAACAATGTCACAAAAGTGAGCTAGTCTAATTGCAAGATAATGGGAACCAAGTTACTGTTTATGAACCAGTTGCACAGGAATGTTCTGTCAATTTTATTTTGTCATCTAAGGCTGCCTACCCATTTTGGTTCCTGCTTTGTTTCATCTTTCACCTCTGACCATGGTTCTTTTTACCCCTCCTTTCTACCACTTGAGTTCCCTTAACTGGTGGCTTAATCCTCCTGAATAAAATGTATTTCAGATACCCTATCTCTAACCATGCTGGCTTTCAAGTAAACTGTGTAAACAGGCTCTCGTGTGTGAGTTTTTAAAATTCCCTGTGTCTTTTAGCTTCTTCAGGATGTGGAGTTACTGGTGTGGGGAGTACCTCTGCTGGAGTACTGCTAGAAGTGGAAAGATAAATAGTTGACAGTTTCCTGAAGTAACTGCTCTGCTGTATGTGACTCTATAGAACTGTATTTTGGTTGCTGATGTTCTATAGAACAGAAATGTTCTGTCTTTTGCAGAGTCCCTTAGTACTTAAAGAGCTTGAATTATCCTTAGGCTGAAGGCTGTGTGCTGCTTTCATCTGATGTGTCTCTCGCCATTTTTAATGTGAATATTGTCATTGATTCTGTAGGTACTGGCTATTCTGGTAAATATTTTTGGTGGCATTATGAGATGTGATGTTATAGCACAAGGCATCGTTATGGCAGTAAAGGATTTGGAGCTAAAAATCCCTATTGTGGTACGGTTGCAAGGTGAGTGTGCTTCATATATATTTGAATATGTTTCTGTCTAATTGACAGCTGTTACTGAGCTTATATATTGTGTAGCAAGTTGCCTGTGAGTTGAAGTCAGTGGAGAAATAAAGCAAACCTTAAATTCAGATGGTGAGGATCAGCAAGTTAATAAAAAGAGACTTCTGCTTTTTAGCTACTAATGTTGTTTTCTAGATTTATTCACTAACTTTTGGAACAGGCTTCCTAGAAATACAAGACTAGTAGGTGGTGGTGGTGGTAGTAGTAGTAGTAGTAATACTCTCCTGTTCAATAAGAGTGGCATTTTATCTGTTTCTTAAGGTACACGAGTTGATGATGCCAAAGCTTTGATAACGGCTAGTGGCCTCAAAATCCTTGCATGTGATGACTTGGATGAAGCTGCAAAAATGGTAAGATAGCTGGTTATGAATATTCTTTTCAGAACATAGCATCTGTTGCAGAGTACTGAAAAGTCAAAACTCCATTCAGTCAACTAGAGGTAGTTTAGGATAAATCCCAGTGCCAGTTGCTACCAGTGCCCAAAGCAAGTATTTTACAAGTTAGTAAGTACATAGTTTGTCAGGGGAACAACTATGCAGTCAGAAGCTATTAAACCCCACAAACCAAAACCAGATAAATGATCAGGTCTTAGCCATTCCCCTTGGTAGGAGAATGGCTAAGAGCTTAGCTGTATTAATTGGGAGAAAATACTTGAATTGAAGTGGCTGAAAAATGCAATGTAACACTTCCTTTTATCAACCACTATTTCAGTGTGCATGATTATAATTGATCATCATGTCGCCTTCCAAGGTAATTATATGTTCAGTTGTTCAGATACACTGACTTTTGTGCGTGTTGCTTTGCTTTGTGGAAAAGAAAGTTGTATGAGAAATGTATAACAAGAAATTAGAAGCTATTTGGTGGGTTTTGTGTCTTGGGGAAACTTACAAATCTTTTTTTTTTCCCAAAGAACCACTTCCTCAGTTATAACATTTCATTCTAAGCAGGAAGCAGTTCAGAGAGATTTAGAGTTGTTATGCAGGAGAAGATGAGGCTCCTTAAGGTATCAAAATAAGAACCAGAAATGCTTGCAACAAAAACTCAGAGGAGAAACAGCTTCTAGATATATAGAATCTCCTGTGACTGGCCACCTCAACACCTCCCAAAATAACAAGGTGGCACAAAAAATTTAAAACTTTTAGCATTTTGTCAAGATACTCTGTTATAAATGAGAAGCAGACTTTTTTACCCTATGAGATGTTTTCTAGAAGACTTGATTATCTTTCATTTAAAAGTGCTTAAGAAGTACTGAGCTAAATAGTAATCCCACCCCTAACTGCCTCTAATATCTTACTGATGATTCCCTGGTATCACTTTGTTTAAAAAGATTGATCCAGCTCAGTCAAGTTAGGATTGTTTTGAAATTAAGTTTTTATTTTCTGTTTTTCAGGTGGTGAAGCTGTCTGAAATAGTAAGCTTAGCAAAACAAGCTCAGGTGGATGTTAAATTTCAGTTGCCAATTTGATCTGGGAAATGTCATGCCAGTGTCTAACATGTTCTCTGAAATACTGTGTTCTGTGGGAAATTTTTAATTTTTCTTTTGTGTGGAGGTTTTGATTGACAGGCGCACAAACTGAAGCATCTGGTCTTTAATGTTAACATTCAGAATGGTCAGAATTCTTGTAAAAGTGTGTATTGCTGATATTTAGTCTTTCTTAGTTGTTATTCTCAAGCCTCTAGCTTCTGCTGCAGAATGTCACTTGCAATATACTTCTGCGTTGTCCAAAGTAAAGCTTCTGGTTGAAAAATAATTATTCTGAATAAATTTTGAAGTTACTTTACTTGTAAATTTGTATTAGCCTTGTTTAAAAGTAAATATGACTGGATTATCTAATTGTCCATGTGGAGAAATGTATTGAAACGGTATTTTATGTTGGAGACATTTGTACTTAGCCGTATAATGGACGTGAGCAAACCAATCATTATTTATGAACAGATGCATTTGAACTTGATCAGAAATATTTTTAGAAGTCCTTCATTGAAGTGGCTGGTAACTCTTCTGGACAACGTGTTAAATCACTACAAAATATACTGTAGCACTTAGATTTTCACAATTTCTGGTCCTCACAAAAAGGCATTGTGTAGTTTTATATACAAACAAGCATTTACCAAGCTTCAAGGAGACAGGATAAATGGAGAATTAAAATGTCTATTGTACATCGCTAATAAAATTGTACATTAATGAAATATCTCCCAAAACTTTTACTGTCGTTCTTTTATATGTTACCTTTTTGATAAATTGCATATAGTCAGAGATTAAGCCATAATTTAAGGCAGCAAACGAAAATCTTTTTAGGAGTAAAGTTATAGTGCCACATACGTTGATTTTTGTCCTCCCTGAAATGCACTGTGTGATTAAAACCACGTGAACTCTTGTTGAAAAGCCTGGACAGATATCATGCATATAACATCTTGCTAAAATATAACTCATCTCTGCACAAATAAATTAGCAGGAAATTGTTGCTTCTTGGGGAAATATCACTTCTACTAACAAATAACCGTGAATTTTTGTCACTTTACTTGATTTTCACATTACATTGACTGAACTTGCAACTTAGATGATGATCCATTTACTGTTTAGTTTCCAAATGAGCACTCATTTTTTGTTTGTGTTTTGTAGGCTTTTTTGTTTAAAATGTTATTTTCTGGGCTAATGATAGTGTAGTTTTATCTGGAGATAATGAAGCCACCTCTGTGGGGGATTTCAGAATGGACTAGGGACTTAAAAGGATTGTATGAAATGTGGGAAAGTCAACATATGTGGTTATGAAGAAGTGGGGTATTAAATGAAAAGACTTCATATTAGCATGGTGTATTTCAGTAATTTTTTTGGCATTAGTAAAGAAAATCAGCAGAAATGAAACTCTCTCCAAATTTAAACTGGATTATTTTTGATCCTAGTTGTTCTCTCACAGCTAAATACTGTGTGCTGTTAATCCAGCATGCTAAATTGGGTTTGTGGGTATGCTTGGAATTGCTTTTATTCAGTAGCCTTGAATTGAATTGCAGAGATAACTAGTTTGAATACATCTGTTTAGCATTGAATAATTTAGAGAATATAATTGATTTTTAGCACGTGGGTTTGCTTTTAGCTTTTTTTATTTACTTTGAAGTCTTTGTGAACTGCTGATGTTAAATGGAAATGGTCTTTTCACACAAATCTGTAGTGGAATGGAGGCAAAACTAGATCCTGCTGTTGATCCAGAATTTGCTTATACCCCGTCTGAATTGTTAAATGTAATTGAGTAGGGGAGAGGGAGCCAAGGCAAAGTGGTGTCCATCTTGGAGAGGAACGTAAAATAACTGACATTCTCAGTAATGTATTTACAAGTAGCAGACTTGTCAAAGCAGTGCTTTGCAATTAGGGTATTTCTAAAGCCCACTGTATTCCTTTAACTATGTGGAATAGGTGTAGAATAGATATGGAATGGGTGTGGGATATTTGTAGTCCAAATACTTCCTAACTGGAAAAAGTGGAATTTCCCCTTGGAATTGGTAGTAAGGGGATGCAGATGATGTCACAGACAGGATGGGAGACACGGGAAGAGTGTGACAAATAATATGAAGGACTGTGACCAGGACAGTGTATATGGTGTATATAGGTGCCAGGCATGGCCCTTTCCAATGATGGGTCTGGAAACATTCTTTCTTGTTATTTCACATGGTGAATAAACAGAATTAATGATTGACTGATTTGTGGTAAGTATCTTGAAACTAAATAGGCATATGGAGATTGCATAATTAAGGTATAAGAGTGCTATGGGACCTTTTCATTATGTGTATATTTTAAACATTCTTCAGCATGTTGCAACCAAAGAATGCTAATTCATTTGGTGTGTAGTTGATAATTTAAAGGCCCAAAGCTGATATATTTGTATGTATTTAAAGCTTTATAGACAACCTCCTTACCCACACTGTATTGCAATATCAATAATCAGAAGGTGTGTAGGAAAGGAGACTTGCTAAAATTATTCTATACAGCCAGAAGCAAAATTCCTGACAATGCAATCAAAAGATGAAAAATGTGTAAACAACTTAAAGATGAGAGCTTCAGAGGAGCAGGAATTTTAATGACAGTAGTTTGTATTAGATGACTTGCTGTCTTTTGATGCAGTTGTTACCAGTGCAGAGGTTTGTAACTGTTTTTGAAGTACCATGAAAGCAAATGTCTTTTTGCAAGAGTAGTGTAACCACTACCGGTCTTGAAATTCAGAAATTAGCTGGTCTCATCTTCCACAGCAACCCCAGTTGGACTTTGTGGCCAGTGAGCTTGAAGACAGCTCTGGTAAAAATTAAGGGTCAAACCTATTCCCTAAATATTAAGTATTAAATGACTTTCTAAAATATTAAGTATAATTTTTTTTAATGTGTTGTCTACTCCACCAATTTCTATTTAATGTATTAATCCACTTCCTACTGTGATACTTTGGTGAGATAGTTGACCTTCATGGAAAAACAGACAGTATGATTTTAAGTAGTGGTAGTATAGATGTATATGGGGGGGTAGTATAGATGTAGATGGGGGGATGTAGTCATATTTGGTTAAAACAACTCTTATGCTAGATTCCAATGTTGAAGAGTTGGGAAGAAAAGTATAAAAAATGAAGCTCTGGAGGAGTTGGGAATAAAGCTGTGTTTCAAACTACTAATGGGTCTAATGCATTTAATGTGGGGAAGGCCTGTGTATTAATACCGTGAAAAAAAACTCCCCGCAGCAAGGAGGAAGATTCTGATTTCAGGGAAGTGAAACTGCAAAACTTAAAAGTAGCTAGCTGGTTTCTTACCATGTGCAAATGAAAGAGTAGCCCTGGATTTAATGGAGGCTTAATTGCAAGCTAAGAGTATACTATTGAAAACTAAATACTTAAATTCAAATGTCAAGCTGATAGAAAAAAAGGAGAAAGTCAATGTAGGACATGCATGAAGCAGCAGCTCACCTTTGAGCTGTGCGGGAGCTGCAGGCAGAAGGTAGTGAATTGCTGCACTTTTGTAGTGAGGAACCTGTGCTTCAGTGTACCAAGGTTTGCTTCTAAATCCTGATTTCAGTCTGCCTGATTAACCTGTTTGCCTGCCAGAGGCTGTTGCTGCCGACGGTGTCTTCAATATCAGCTGTATCCCAATCAAGGGGAGCTGCAGCATAAGAAAACGTCTGTTCTGGCCGGTGATTCGAGAAGGATGTGTCGTACAGCTTTCATCCTGTGAGGGCAGATAGGGAAGAGAAAAAGGTGCAGCTCAACCTGCCTAGTGAACAGAGGCTGGGGCCAAGGGGGAGGAGAAGACATCAGCTGTCTCTTCTTCCCAGCAAGTTGCGTGGCAGTTGAAGTACCAAATACCTGAGAAAGGAAAAGTTCATCACTAGATTTAATTTGTTCCAGCCTGTCTGGATAGATGTTGGCAGCCTTGGTGTGTACTGACTGCAAAACTTAATATGAACTGTAAATATCACTGAAATTCAGTTACTGCTGTTCTGCATGACAGGGACTGACCTCAAGGTCAGTGAAATGCTGACATAGTAGGGGATGCCTCGGAAAGGTGTTAGATCTAGATAAGTAACAATGATGTCTCACAAATACACTCTCCTGTTTGGCAGTGATTTGGGGTTTGGAGTATTGTTAGTCAGAAGTACACACAAACGAGGCAAAACCCACTCAAAACTGGCAGTGGCCGCACCCTGCAGTTTCTATTTTGCAGGTGAGCTTTAGCACATCAGGCACATTTATTTTCATTTCAGGTGAATAGCTGAGACACCCTGCAAACCAAATTGCATTTTTAAAAGACAGCTGGGATCATTAGTTTTGTCAGATATAGTATGTCATAATTAAATAATTCTTAAAATGTAGTGAAAGATTTTCTTCAAGTATGTGTTAAAGTGCAAGAACCTAATGAAGGGCCTATACACATAGTTGTATTGCTTGGTTTGTGGCTTTCTTCCCCTCTTCCATTTACAACTGAGCAACTTACTTTCATGAGCAGGAAATGCTGAGGCTATCGTGTTTTTTCCCATGAGGAACAGGGAACAGAGGAGTAAAGTTGCTCAATTGTGGTGGCTGATATGAGGCCAGTAAAAAATTTTACTCACAAAAATAAAACCTAAAGGATGGAACTTACTGAGAATTGATTTTTGACAGAGGGTTTCTTGGTTTATTTGTTTTTACCTGACTCTAAATTTCATGTGTTAAAATACAAGAAACTTTACAGTTGTCTAAGAGACAAAGCAAGTGTGCAAGCAATAGATACATAGCAATGGGGATAGTTTTTTCCTGATAAAAGAATTGCGGTCTTCTGTGTCTGTAGGGCAGGTTATTTCAGGATGGTGTCTTTGGTTTCACAGGTGGTAATTAGCTCCTTGGGTCTAGGAAAGAAATTCAGAGTGCAGGAAGAGAGCCTGAGGCACTGAGTGTTAGACTTTCCAACATTTCTGATAATTCAGTTTCCTTAAGGAAAAGTCACAGCATTGTTTTTTTTTTGTTTGTTTTGGGATTTTTGTTTGTTTAGGGTTTTTTCCCCCCCTACTCTCACTTTCTTCTGTACTTGTGTCATGCTCTGGACTTAAATGATCTTGTTTGGTCTCCATCTGCACCCAAGTCCAAAAACACTGAGGGGCCTTATCTGTGTTCCTGTTTCCTGCAGTTTCTCTCCTGCTGTAGCTTTTGCTGCTGCTGCTGCTTGAAATCTTCACCAGTCTGTCCTTCTGTTTGCCATGGTGGCCAGTTTCTGCAACATGTCGAGGGAAATGAGAAGGGATCTGAATGGGTACAGCCTGAATAAAAGGCTTCACTGCAAGTAACATGAAACTACTCTTTGTACTGTTGTTTTTATACTTCACCCAGGTTCTGAGAGTGAGAACATGCCAGCAGTTTCATAGTTATGTGTGTCTGTGTGCTTATATGTGCATATGTGTCTCTGCATGTGTATGCATAAGCGTGCTGAGATGAACACATAGGAATTTTCGAACAGTTAATCTGCACGCTGTATCTCTCTGCTACTACTTACTTTGTTACCCGATTAAGTGCTGCTTGCAGCAGGTGGGGGTTGGCAGAGCTGTTGGTAGCTTTGAGTGTGCTCAGCACTTAGGAAGTTCAGGCTATAGAGAGAATGGAATTGTGTTCACTGGAAAATAATGTCATATGTAAAAGACAAAGCCAGATTTGGGGGTCCTCAGTCCCATGAGTTAGCAGTAAGAGAGCTCTTTCCTCTTCTTTTTCTACACTTTTGACCTTTCCTGAGCTAGGCAACATCCAATCTTTTCACTAAAAGGAGTCATACCAGATATGGGGTATGAGCTGATTGCATGGCTTGGCTGGGTGTACCCACTATGGCTGGGCAGGTTGGCAGCATTCATCATCCTTACAAAGTTGACTGATGATGGAAGGCCTAAAGCTGCTTCCTGGCTGGCAAACTCCAGCAGCAATTTTCAGTATTTACTAGCTGCTCTTCCCTTTTCTCAGAACTAATAACATAACTTGTTCAGGAAAAGAGCAAGTGTGCTTCTAATGTTTTCCTTATATTTCCTTTAATTTACCGTGGTCCCAGAGGTAAGCAAGTTGCAGTGTTGTCCTTGCAGTAGAAGCAACAAAAAAAAAAAAAAAAAAAAAAAAAAAAAAAAATAAAAATAAAATAAATCTAGAGAAACTTGCAACTGTGGGATACTGAATGGTGCCCTCAGTACTGTCAAAGACTGATGTACCCTTTGCCCTCCTGGTCTCCCTGGCATGACCTCAACCTATCATTGTCATGACAGGTCTATTGCAGTTTGGAGCAGCCCCATGACCAGTGTCTGCAGATCACACAATTACCTCTGACACCTGCCATTTCCTTTCCTCCAAGAGAATTGCAGCCATGACCTCTAATCAGACTGGGTCCTTGAAGCAAAATCACTTGGAGCAAATCCATTTCAAAGAAAATGGATTTAAAGCAGCTCCTGTTCTTGCAAGGAAACTAATGCCAGTACAGCACAGCTCTGTCAGACACTCTCTGACAGCTTGATACTATTCTACTTTAAAAAAGGAAAATGGGAAAAGCCTCTCTATCCCCAACCCCCTCCCATATTATTGTTTTCTGGTGTTAGTTCCTTGCATTTATAGAAGCTCCACTGCATGTTCTGTGTGTTTAAAGCACACTTCTCTCCTTTGCTTGTCCTTTTCCTTTGACTTCCCTGCTGCTTTCTGGCAGCTTGCCTCTATGCATCCTCTGTGTTGCTTTGTTCATTCGCTGTTTTCCCCCCACATCTGTCTGTCAAGATTTTGTCTTCCAAGCTGACTGTTGTTCCATGACTGGGCATCAATCTGCTTGTGGGAGGTGATGAGAGACTGCCTTTGCAGCACTTATTAAACTGTCTCCATGTTGACTTTTCATGAAATCTTGCTTTTGTTCACCCTGCTCTTTCTCCCCTCCCGCTGCGGAGGGTGACTGAGCGAGCGGCTGTGTGGATGCTGGTGTAGCTGTGGAAAGATCCTGCTTGAAATGTGTTGCTCTACCCATCAGAAAGACTGTTTCTTCAAAGCTCACTTGGAATAGGTATGTTGTGAAGAGCCATTTAAGTTTAAGTTAAAAAAGGCTTTCTCCTAAATATGTATGGCTGTGCCTTAGGTAAAGGTTCCTAGTTTGTCTTTTTTGCTTTTTTTTAACTGTTAGGTTATTACAGCAGTTGCTGGTGTGATCCTCAGGTCAAAAGAACAACGCCTGTTTCCCACCTAGCATTTTGTAAGTGGTTAAGCTGCTAGACACAAGTGCTGCCTATTTGTCTTGAAGTCACAGGCTGTGTTTCAAGGGAAAATGATCACTTAACTCCCCTGACCTAAGACTTGGCGCAGACAGGGCCATTGAGATCTGAATTGCTTATTTTTATAGCAATTGACCTACACTTGAATACGACCTGCCCATCTCAGTGTGTGCTTGAGTTTTGCAAACCTAGATGGTGTGGTGTCAGAAGTGTTTTCTCTCTTCTTTTTCGTATGCTTGACCTCACCATCACGTATTCATTTCTTTCATATCTTCGTGATGAAGTTGCTTGGGTGTCCTGGTTGGAATCAGGGCTCTGTATTACTTAACCATAGCACACGGATGAGAATACACAGCTCCTGCTCATTTATTTCCAATTCAACTAGAATAAAGGGGGAGCAAAAGATACATATCCCATGGAGTGATGGGGGGCAATAATAGGAACACGCTGCTGTCTTCCCAGCCCCTTCCTTTTAGCTGTTCCTGCTCTCTTCACATTTCATTGCAGATGACCTTTCTTCAATTTTTAACGTTCATCTTCACAAGTCAAGGCATCTCCCAGCCACCCTCTATTTGTTTACCATTTCCTTGTCCTTTCATAAAACTAAAGCTAAAGCCAGCTTACTCACCTTTGGTTCTGAAGTGCTCTATCACTCAAAATCCCACCTGGCCTCCCTTGCTGGTGGGTGACTGCTTCAAGTAGTTGTGATGTGTATCCTCTATACAGAAGATATCCTACTGAAGAGGGAGCAAGGTCATGCTCTGGTCTGTCCTGGGTCTAACTTTAGCTGCACTTGTGAAGAGAGAACGTGCACATTAAGTGTATAGATGGCAGAAAGCTGGGAGGGGCCATGTGCGCTTGAAGATGAGAGCAAAATTCAAAATTAATTTAAAGGGTGAAATTTGAGAGACAAAACAAGCTGTTTCACCTGAACAGTGATAACAAACACCAGGGAACCAGTGACCAGATGGCAGTTGCAGAAAAGGAGGAGAGCTAGACAGCTGAGGTGTATTATTGTGGAAAAGGAATAAATTTTAAAGGTATGAATAAAGTATTGCACTACTCAGTATCTTCAGGGAAGCACATAGGCAATTTCCAGCTTATCTGGGAAGATGTAGCTCAGTGGGAGAGAGTGAAGAGGAGGCCAGCATGAGTGATCTAACGTCTAGCAAACCTGACCTGGGAGGAGAGGGAGAAGAACACTGGAGTTGCTTAGGCTAGAGAAGAAGTGTCTGAGAGCTGACAAAGTTTATGGAGGCTATTAGAAAGAGGGTTAAGGAATAATCTGTTCTCCGTGTTTGTGGTAGATGGGATGAGGAGCACCAGGCTTAAAGCGTAACCTCTCAGTTTGTGAGTAGACACTGGGAAGAGCCTTTCCTGGTAAGGACTGCAAAGCACCAGGGCAGCTTGACTGGGACACTGCTGGGTCTTTCCTGCAGAGACCTTTAGAAACAACTAGAGGGGAGGTTGCCAAATTTGCCAAATTTCCTTTAACCCTGTTTTTCTGTGTTTAACTGCAGTGAGGAACTGTTTCCTTGCTGGTGCTGATAAGACAAAAATCCCTTACCTCCTTTTTTTATGGGATGTATGGAGTGTTCTTAGCTGTGGGGTGGATTTTTTCCCTATCCCCCAGATGAAGCCTGTAGCACAGGGCTGAGAGGTTGAACTCATGAAACTGCATTTATTATATCCTAGACTATCTTTGTTTTCCAGAATGGGCATCGCTGAAGACAGCTTGGCCTCCATGTTTATGTTATTATTAAAAGTCAGGGATAGTTTTGCACTGACCCTTTTTAGGGCTGCCTTCCTCTAGGGCAGATACATCTTGGAGAAAGATGCTCAGAGCAGTCCAAAACAGAAAGGCAGTGATCTAAAAAGTAATCAGGGTGGGCAATGAGATGTCCTCGATTTGGTTTAGCAAAGCAGATATACATTAGATCTTGCTTCTCCCCTGACACACATCCCTCTTTGTTCAAAAATGCTTCTCCTTCCTTGTTTCTAGCAGGCAGGAAAGCTCATTTTCTCCCTTAAATTTTCAGCACCTTTGACAGCAGAAATTAAATTTCTTCAAGTCCCCTGAGACTGCTGCTCTTAAAAACCCAGTCTGCGCTCCCTAATTACAGAGGATTTAAAGGGAGAGAGAACCATTATGATGTAAAAATAAAATAATGCAGAAAAAATTGAAGTGATTAGATCAATAATTACACATTAGATTAATAGAAAAATAGAAACCCCACATTAGATTAATAGAAATACACTTCTATTTGGGGCTCTTATTTATTTTCAGAGTTCATTTTCCTCTGCCTTCACCACCTTCTCATGTCCTCTTTTAATTTGGGCAAGCCTATATGTGACCATTCTGAGGAATTTAAACCATTTTAAGAGGGCAGGGGGATGCAGGACTTCATGGTGGCTGGTTAGTAAGGAGTTGTGTAAGTCTGGAGTTTTCTGGTGGCTTCAGGCAACACCTCCTGACCCAAGCATGAGCTAATGCCAGGTTTATGGAATAAAGTAACAGTGTCTGCTTTTCAGATGGAGGAAGCCTGGAAAGCGAATGGAGTACTTGGCAGGTAGAAACCAGGCTGCGGAGAACAGTTCTGACAGTCCCATCCCGTATCTTGTAGGTGCTCCGTGCTATTGAATCCCTTCTGTTTGCAGCACCAGCCTGATGCGAGGGTGGTTGTCCTGCAGGCTCTGGAGTCCCACACCTCCTGCACACCAGAGTCCCACACACCTTGCAGGCCAGGGTGAAATGGATAAGGAACAATATGGAGTTAAAAGTTCATCCTGAAGGAATACAGTAGGCTGCTGTGATGGCTTTGTCTGGTTAGAGTTAATTTTCTTCACTGTAGCTGGTATGGGGCTGTGTTTTGGATTTGTGACCTAAAGAGTGTTGATAACACAGGGATGTGTTTGTTACAGCTGAGCAGGGCTGACTCAGTCAGGGCCCTTTCTGCCTCTCGCCCCGCCCCAGCAGTGAGAGGGCTGGGAGTGCACAAGGAGCTGGGAGGGGACACAGCCTGGACAGCTGACCCCAGCTGACAACAGGGGCATCCCATCATACTCAGCATATAAACCTGGGGGAAGAAGATGGGAGCAGGAGACATCTGGAATGATGGTGTTTGTCTTCCCAAGTCACCATTATGCATGGTGGAGCCCTGCTTTTCTAGAGATGGCTGAACACCTGCCAGCCCTTGGGAAGTGGTGAATGCATTCCTTGTTTTGTTTTGCTTGCATGCACGGCTCCTGCTGGGGTGAAACCATGACAGCCGTGAAAAGAGGGACTCTGACCCCAAGACAAGAGCTGAGATGACATGATGCTGAGTGACTCAAGACACAGCGCTGCTCAGATGAATTTTTAATATGTTTGCAAATATAAGTGACTAAGGCCAGAAGGAAATTTTGACACTTGCCTCCTTTGCATCTCTTTGTCTTGTTCAAATATCTGAAATCCTGACTAAATTAAAGACTGAGCTTCTGATCACATTCCAGAGTCAGATTTTTGTCAGCAACTGCCTTTTTTTGGTATTATACCAAGTCTGATCCCTAGAGATGTTCACATGCACATGTGCAGCAAATGGAGTAGATTTGGGAGTGATAATGAAAATAAACCAAAAGCCCTAAGTTCACACAGCAGCTAGGCAGCAACTGAAAGAGCAGAGACATACCTTGTCTCCTTATTTGGGGTGTCTGAACAGTGCAGAGCTGTGCCTGCTGCAGGAAAACTCCCCTACAGCCCACCTTGATCTCTGTGGCTGCATACACATCACTCAGTCAGTGAAACAAGCATGGGGCCTCTCTTCGGCTCGGAGCTGAGCTGGTATGGGACTGCCTGTGCCCATACTTTTATATTTCTTACACCCCAAAGTCTGCTGCTGACACAAAACCGGGAGGAGCGGTTGATAAATGAGGTGGCTGTGCTGCCATCCAGGAGGAGCTCTCTGGGCTGGAGAAACGGGCTGGAAGGAACCTCTGGAAGTTCAGTGATGTGAAATCCAAAGTCCTGCACCTGTGGAGGAACAGCCCCATTCTCCAGTACACACTGGGGGACGAATGACTGGAAATCAGCTCTGCAGAAAAGGCTTTGGGCCTCCTGTTGGGTGACAAACTGGCTTTGACTGAGCACTGTGCCCTTGCAACAAAGACCAACAGCCTCCTGGGCTGCAATAGCCAGGGGGTCACCTGCAGGTTCAGGGAGCTGATCCTCCCCCTCTCTTCAGCACTGGTGAGGCACAACTGGAGTGCTGGGCTCTCCGGTACGGGAGAGACATGGACATACTGGAGCAAGGCCAGTGCAGGGCCACAAAGGTGATAATGAGATTTCAATATCTCTCATTTAAGATGAAGTTTAGGGAGCTGGGACATCATCTTGGAGAAGAGAAGGCTCAAGGGGTTTTATCCATGTGGATGAATGCCTGATGGGAGGGAGAAGGAAGATGGAGTCAGGCTGTTCTAATTTGTGTTAGATAAAGAACAAGAGACAATGGACACAAATTCTGTTTAAAACACAGCAAATTCTGTTTAAACAGAAGACTTTTTTACTGTGAGAGTGGTCAAACACTATCACAGATTGCCCAGAGAGGTTCAGTCTTGGAGATACTAAAAACCTGCCAGGACATGTGCTGAGCAACCTCTGAAGTTGTTGGGTGAAAGGAATCTTTGTGTAAAAGAGTTATTGGCATCCTGGTAAATTCATCTTGAAATGAAGAATACTTTTCCAGTGAGACAATTGGCTTTTTAAAGTATTTTTTTTTTAAGTATTTGTTATTTGTCATATCTATTTTACCATTATTTCCTACTGAACTAAGAATGTTTAGCCTAAAGTGTGGGATTTGCACACCACTGATATCTGTAATGCCACTTTCACAAGATGAACGCTTGCAAAATGAGATACAGAAAAATTACTTGCAGTGAAAAAATTATTTAAAATATTACCTTATTTAAAATATTACCTTAGTGGTTTGTTTTGGTTTTTTTTTTGCCTACTTACAGGCCAACTCTCCTTCAAAATTCCAGGTTTTTGGATGAGCATTTTCCCCACTTTTGTTGCATGTAAACAGGAGGGAAGGAAAGGCTGCAGCTTGGATGGTAATTGCTCTTCTGGGCTATGTTTTTGATTCATATTCTGTCTGATGCGGTATAAGAAGCAGTTTGAATTGCAGAACAGAGAGAAGGATTCCCAAGGAAAGTGTCATCTCTAGTTTTCCATCAGATGAGGGACTGAATGGGGCACTTGAGGGAGCTATTCACCTTCCCATGTAAGTAGTGAGGAGAAAGAATACCCACCAGCTTAATGAAAAAGGAACTAAAGGAAAATAATAAATTTTAAAAGAAGTAGCAGTCATTAGTTTTGGGGAAAACCAGAGATATTATAACACTGCAAATAGGATGGCTTGAAATAGATAAAGTAAAGCTCTGCTATGGGTAACCTTCTCTGGAAGGAACCTGCTTACACTGGAGTTAAGACAGGAGTGACCCTAAATGGCAAGGGTCAATTTAAGTTATTGAGTTAAAACATATTCATTACAGATTTTGAAAAGCCTGCTTTCAAGATGTGAGGGCTGTTTGCACAGCCTATAGCTCTGTACCTGCAAGATGCCATGCTGGGAGGAGCAAGAGATAAAAAGCTAATTTCAGCAGCAGGAGGCCAGTGCCTGCTTCTGTTGCTAATCAGGGGGTAAATTCGAGCTTGATCAAGGGGAGCAGCAGCCTCATATTGGGCTTTTCCAAAGTCAGGCCCCTGTGCTAAATCTATGCTTAAGAGGAGCCTGTCTCTATTGATGATATGAGAGACTGTCAGCATTAGACTTAATGCTTCTCTTTGATTTCAGCAACCACCAGTGCCTGGCAGCTTATTTGGGTGGCAAAGTATCTTTTACAGGGACACCCTCTGCTCTTTTTTGATTTTACTGTGAACTCCACCCATGTACTGGAGAAATCTCTGGTATGTACTGGGAATAGGGAACACCAAATATCTGGAGCAGAGGTAAACCCTGCAGATCATCTGGCCAGGTGGAGATGTAGTGTGGTGCTCTTGGATGTCTGGGAGAGACCTCAGGAGCTTTGCATGAACACCCTCAAAATGTCAATCCCTCTGCTGGTGGAAAATGAAATTCCCTAAAAGTGAAGCCAGGTTACAGTTAAAGCAAATAAAAGTAGCTAGTTAATGGACCTAACCTAGAAAAACCTGTCATACGGGTTTATAGAAATATGTTTAAAACAAAAGAAAACTAAATTTTTCTGATTCGTTCCAAAATCGTGTCTCCTTCTTGCTCTGTACTTGGCCATGCTTGCTTGTTTAGCTCACACTTCACATTCCAAGGCAGACTAAATAGCCTACTATTTAAACCCTTCTTTGAGATCTTTGTGGGATCCCCTTTGGATTTAAGTCTTCCCTAGGTCCCTCTTTCACTCCCACTCCGGATGGATCCCTAAGCCATGGGGAAGGTCATGCCTTGTCCATATGGGCAATGCTCATACTCCTGTGGCAGATCTCAAACAAATCACTAATCCACCGAGAGCTGAAAGGTTCCTCTGTCCCTGAGAAGGCAAGGTGGAAATAGCAAAATTAAATGTTTTTAAGCTCTGAACCTTATATTTTCTATTACTGTACAAACTATCAGTCATATGTGATACGGGGAATTCCTCTGAGTGGTTTTTTCCTGTTTTCTGGCTGAGAGCAGGCATGTTGGTTACCCCCTTGCTCATGGAAGTAGCAACCAGGCCATGTTTGTCTCAGAGGGATACGTACCATGACAGAGAGGAACAGGGAGAGAACTGTGGTGGCTTGTCTCCCTCACAGTAAAACTCCAATCCTGGGAGGACCTGGAAGAGAGAGACCCACCATCTGGCCGCAGATGGGGACCAAGAATTTTGATGTGATGCTGGAAGGATGAAGGCTGGGAATCAAAACCTAGCAAGACAGATGTGCATGAGAATGCTGGAATTGTGCTCCAGTGGCCTGGAAAACCAGGGCAAAAGGGTTGGTTCTTTGAAAAGCCAAACTGTTTTCTAGACAAAAGGAATTTCTTGGCTGTCAGTGACAGCTCCTTTTTAGGAGGATCCTGTAACGGTGAATGAAAAGAGCTGCTTGGCAGCCAGCCAGCAGCACAGCTACTTAATTTACCAATGAGAATTTTGAAGGAATGGGGAAAGTTTGCTAGAAAGCGGGTCTGCAATACAGCAGGCTGTGCTTCTCCTTGCAACAGATAATCTGAGAAAGATTTGAAGGATCACATAAATATATTTTGTGTACTTAGATTTACTGAACCATATAAAATTTAGTGGCTAGAGTAGAGTACCCAGAGTAACTCTGCATTTGCCTTGGTCCCTTCTCTCCGGAATGCTGGCTCTTGGACCACCTTAGATCTCCTTGGATTTAAGGCAGTCAGGCTCTTGCCCTTTGTGTAAGGGTAGACTGGCTCTAGCCTGACATACCTGCAGCCCTACCAAACAAACATATAGATAAAAAGTAATTTTCTGAATGTTTCTTCCTGGGATGCATCTCAGTGCCTAGAGAACAAGTGAAAAAATCTTCCCCACTGACAGCAGACCTTTAGTGCCTGGATGTAAGTACACAAAGACACTAGTGCCAGCTACAGGAGGAAGATTTCAGCCCTGTGAGTAAATCCTCTGGGGAATAAAACCTGTCAGATCACTGACAGCATTGCCGAGAGCTCAGTGCTACATCAGCAGGACACTCACATCCAAGCAACTGGGAAGAGACCCTTTTATTAATGATAGTCCCTGCTAGAGCATGCTTCCTTTTGGAGATTCTCCTCATAAAAAAGGCCCTCCATGCTGCCTGCTGACACCTGTCATCTTTATGGAGTTCATGATTAGTTGGCCACCAAACTGGGCTCAGAAATGTAAATTTTCCTTGGAACATTAATCATTATGTGATTCCAATAACATACATCTCAGCTGGTAACCCTCCTTAAGCATAGGCTCATGAGGCACTCCACATCCTCCCAGTCTACCTCAGCTTGCCCCAGCTGGTGTAAGAAATAAATTCTGTGGTGTGTGTTCCCCTGCCTTCCCAGAATTAGCCTTGCATTTTGTTTAATTACTGGTGATTTCGGAAGACCCAGGTACCAAAGTTTGTGCTCCACTTTCCTGCACGGTTGCCCATGCCTTACATCCCCAGCAACTCCAGCTGTCCTCTTTTCACTCTCACCAATACTCAGTGTTTTGTCTAAAACTTCTATAAAGCCCTTTGGCATTTCTAGCTTGAGATTCTGCAGCAGAAGGAAAATTAGAATTTAGGGCAGCATTAAGTTAATTAAACTTACCATAGAATTAATAACACAAGAAATACTGTGCAGACTACATTATTCATTGTCATGTTTTATTCAGTAAAAACTCCATTTTTAATGCTTTTAGTATTACTGGAGGATTTCTACCCCGCTCTGCTAGAATTACATGGCACACAGGGTTTCTGGGGTTCTGTATATAAAGTCAACGTAATTTCCACTCAAGTGATAAAAGATCCACAATCAGTAAAAGAAAAGTCCCACGTCTCTGGTTTCTTGGAAGGAAATAGTCAAACATGGAGGATTAGATTCCTGTATATTTAAAGGATTCATTTTAATTCATTGCCTTTCCTCTTATTTTCTTGCATTCCTGCTATCCTCCCCTCCATCAGTTTTGTCCATCAGCAAAGTTCCAGTTCACCTCTTAAAGGCTTTTCTAAAGGTTTTGATGCTGAAGCCTCATTGTTCCATTGTGGCACATCCCAGCATTATCTGTACAGCTCTGCTCCTGACCACACTGCAGGAGGTCATTATTTATGAAAAATGCAGCAAAGCACTACATGAGGTTTGAGCTTAGGACTGAGAGGCTGTGTGCTCCTCCAGGTTTTTTTCATTTAAGTGCAGCCAAGCAAGAGCTAAATAACACGGTTCAAAGAGTTCTTCTGTTCCAAGGAGACTGTGGATCACAGTCCGAAAGAACTAGTGCAAAATGAAATTATGGACACAATAACCTAATGAATGCTTTGAAAAGAGGCAGTGGGAATGTAACTTCCCTTGGAGAAAGGAAGGAAATTAATGAAAACTGAAACCTTGGCACAAAGACAGCACTATTAAGAAAGAAGGCATCAGGAAAAGTGCAGCTATTGCTGTGACACAGCACAAGGGAGAAAGAGAGCTCAAATAAACATATTAGAAGTTTTCTTGCTTAATTGCTATGTTTATTAGAGGTTATTCTTGATACAAAGATTATTGTTGATTCTTCCCACTTCTACATCCTTTGGCCACCTGCCCCATTTTTGTTTGGCAAAGTCCTAGCATTTACAATATTATTTTCCTGATAGCTGGAAATAATGTTTAAAACATGCATTTTTCAAAAAAGTGCAGCAAGAACCCACTCACTCAGAAGAGCTCAGGGTATTCTTCTAGACCAGCTTCTCGATTTCCTTTTAAAGCAGTCTTTTATATTTCTCAGCCACTTCATGAATTTTTATGTTCTATACTGGTGTCTCTCTAGCACGAAGGTTGGTAAACCTTGCCAACATGCTTCAAGCCAGAAGACTTTAGAGCATCTTTAGCATCAAAAATAAAACTCTCTTCCTGTGGCTGTCTGGAGAAAGGTGTGAAAAGAGGACTTTCATGGTGTGATATTCAAGTGCTGCAGTGCCCAGAACAGAACTGCTGTCTCCAGGAGGGGAATTCATGAGGCTGAGTGGCACCTAACCAGTGAAGCAGGGAGAGCTGGGTGCCTCAAAGTGGGATTAGCATCCTTCATCAGTATGAGTGGGGAAATGAGAAAGAACTGAAGCTGTTCCTGAAATAACTGTCTACCTGCTACTGTGGTATTTATACCTGCTCTTTGATGTGCATAAGTTGGGGCCTTCTCTTCTCTTTAGAAGAGAGGGTGTGAGAAAATATTATATTAGTAAAGTTTATTTAAGTTCTTGGTCAGGAAATAAGAGACATGTTTTCTACATCCTCTTCAACCTGAAAAGACTTGAATCTATATTGCCCCTTTCTCATTTTTGCTAAAACTTTCAGGCAAGAATAACTGAAAAAAGCATCCACTCGTGGCTATCCTTTTACTGCATAGAAAAGGTGGCTCCAAAGGCTGCACTTTGATAGTGTTGCAACTGTAAAGAGATTTCAAGAGACGGAAACTTGTGATAGCAGGAGACAGAAGCTGCCTTCAGGAGATCTACTGTGTCCTGTGTTATCAACCAAGAGCAGACCTTCTTCAGCATCTACATCCATTAGGGTATTTAACCCAAAACCTGATGGCTCTCAGTTCTCAGTGGGTAGAACAGGATGACAAAATATGATACAGGGTGCACTGCTGGAATGAAGGTTTGGCTCAGGAGCTGCCGTGGGCCTGAGCAGGAGCTGTTGCCTTGACTGACTGCAAGTTGGACACTTCCACAGAAGGAAGATGCTGCTGACAGCTGCTTGGAAGCACTGATTCTGACACAGGTGCCTGGTGGGCTCAGGAAGAAGGAGGAGCTGGGAGGTTCTCCCACATTTGCATGTCCCGTGGCCTTTGCTGGTTGCTCAGGCTTGCAAGGCTCCCATGTGCAGGGCAACTCTTGTCCTCCTACGGTATTGAGCTCCTTCTAAGCAAAGGACACAAGGCACATCCAGTGGCAAGAATATCTGACTGAAAAGCAGCATCCTGGCTGTGGGCAATACAGGGAAGCAGTGCTACACCATGCAGCCATATACTGGTCTGATTTTCACCAGCAGAAAATGTACCATTGGAAGGTGAGTGTAGTTAATGACTCACTTCTGTAGTGCCCATGGCTTCTCAGCATCCTCTGCTTGACCTTCAAGGTTTGCATGAAGATCAAGGTTTGCATGACCATACCTTCAAAACAGACACATAAGACGCAATTGAAAAGGATTATAAACCTAAGTTTAGTTTACAGCATGCTGTTGCAGGCTCACTGACCCATTAATCAGACTGTCATTTTTGATTTACTGGCCACGTAGCATGACTTGATTTACAACATGCAGCTTTGGATACCAACCATGCCAAGGAACACAATCAGTGTGAAGTAGTTAGAAAGATCACATCACATGACTAGGAAGTGGGTCTTCTTTTTTTGGGTTTTTTTTTCCCCACAAAGACCCATGGTGCAGGTGGCTCATCGAAGGACACGTGCACTCCCAGCTTCTTTGTGTTCATTCCTTTGTTGGAGGGTGAGGAAGATCAGCACCTTCTTTCCAGCCTGGAGATGAGTTTTTGCAACAGCAAGTGCTTTGCCTTTTTCATTGTTGTCTGAGTAGTGTCCTTGGGAGAAAGTTCCAAATGGAGACAGCTCATGGCGATGGATTATACAATTCTCTGCTTTCACATTAGGACTTTAAAGCAGCCATGGAAATCCAAGGCTGACAGTTCAAAGTAACTCTCCTGTGTCTCTCTTGTTGCAAACTCTGGAAGAGAGGCGTTGCTATGTGCTCGAGTGGGCCGTTGGACTGAATAAGTAGATGCTTTTGGATGCAAAGTTCATACAATGGCATTTGAGGATGCTATTCAGTAGTTAATTCTGTGAATAATAAGGCATCACTGAAAGCATTCCAAAGTCTACGTAATAACTCGGGATTTGGGCTTGGAGAGAGACTTGCAGCAATAATACATGAAAGCACTGTTTTGGGGAGGCTGGCAGAGGAGGAATGCCAACTGATCAGCTTTGGTTTTGTTTTTGCACTGTTTATCCTGTTTGTTTGGGTTGTCAGGCTCAAGTTCAAGAATCAATCAGCAAGCTATAATGGACATATTTTCATTATGGCACAAGGAGCCTCAAGTGTCCTTCACTCATGTATTATTCACACAAACGGATGAACAAAGAAGCTATCTACTACAGCACACAAATCCCAGGGTATCTGCACAACTTAAAACTACACTGAGGCCCAGGCAAAGCCTCCACTCTCCTGCAGTTGTAAAGGCAAGAGTAAAATTTTGGATTATTGCAGAAGTGCTATCACTTGCTGTGTTTCTTTTAACTCAAGCACTGGTAGATGCTGGAGACAGAGGTGCCAAATGCCTGTTTGCTGAGAGGCCTTTTAAGTGTCTTCAGGATGGACATTAGGATCCTTTCCATCTCTAAACAGGGGACATTTTCTCACTGCGAGAACTGAGCAGCAACCACTGGAAGACAGAAGATGTTTATATTTGTCTGCCACAGGAAAGAAATACAGATGGTATTCTAAAACCACCTGTGTGTGTAACAGTGGCGGAGACTAATGCTCTATGAGGAACCCAGAGATAATTATTCCAGGTTATTCCCATCTTTTCAAAATATTAGGAGAAGTATTTCTCTGTTTTTGTTTCATCTGTACATTAAGTGTTTATTCTACCAGGGAACTCTATATCTGCATTCATTGAAAGTCAGCTGGGAATGGTTTATACATGTTTCACAGGATTTCTCATATAAAACCTTGAAGACTAAGTCTCTGCAATGCTTTCTAAAAAGCCCATAAGGTCGGGATTATAAACTGCATTTTATGGGAAATGTTGGCTGGTGTGCAACTGGCAAAACAGGGAGTATGCAGCAACAGCCACAGTGCTTCCTTGGAGAGCTGTATCCTGGCCCTGCCTCTGCCAGAGATGTGAAATGTGAATGTTTTTCAGTTGAGCTTTTCCCTGTTCATATCCTCTTTATTTTCTAGATAGCTGAACTGTGGGTCAGAGCCAGCATGCTAAGAGCCGAAACTTTGGTCAGGGGGAGATTTTTTTTTCAGATTATGCATGTAAATTGCTGTCTAATATCAACTGCTCAAAGATCTGACTCTGGTTTTCTAATGTGAGGACCTGAAATTTGCCAGTGTCTTTTGGTGTCTTGTCTTGTGGCTTTTCCTCCCACCTGTGAAATGGGAAAATGCTCCCCTTGTAAAAAAAAAGGGGTTTTGTGTGAAGAAATGAATGTGATAATGATGGATCCATACAAACATCTTGGTGGTCAGAGCAGGGCTTAAGCATTGTGTGTCAGGGGCTGAGCTCCGGGCAACAGGAAGAGAACAACATGTTGACTTGCTGTTCATAAGCTGAGCACATTCCAGTGTGTGCCATGAAGAAGGTGAGTGTCCTAAGGTGAAAAAAACGCATAAAATTTCGTGATTAAATACTAAGACAACAAAGGTAAACAGGAGGGGTAAAATGCAGCCTGCACAGGGCTACCTTTCCTCTGTTATCTGCTGCATCTTTCCCAGGGTGCTGCTGTGTGTTCTGTAGCTGTTCTCCCTCAGGGCAGCAACAGGCACTTGAGGAAGTGAAGTGTGTCCTGAAGTTAGTTTATGGGTTTATTTACTTTGTGTTGACTTCATCTTGGTTCTTATGGCTACGAAGACTGGCACATGGCTGTATATTGGTCTTGTGGGTTTTTCTGGACTATCTACATCTGAAGTCTTTTTCCCCTAAAGCTGTTCAGAAGAGTTTGTTTGGTGGGTTTTATTTGTTTGTTTCTTTTTTTTTATTTTGTTTAAAATCACTTTATATTCTTGGTGAATTTTGCTACTCTTTCATTTTCCCAGTCACCCTGCTGGCACAAGACTACATTCTTCTGGATTATCGTTTCCTTTGCATTTTAAGCAAGACTCTTGATTCTCCAAATAAGGATATTAAAAGGGGAAGGAGCTCATGGTTTCCATCTGTTGTAAACATCTCACTAAAACTGCTGCCCTATAAAGCTGCACCATGCTACAGTTTGCTCTGAGACCCTGCTTAAGAGAGGAGAAGGAAACGAGCTGCTTTTACAGTGTCTTTAGCAAAAGTTAAAAAAAAAAGACATTGTTGCAGCCAGTTATAAAGATTTGTCCCTGAATAGGGATGGGGTGAAAGAGCCCACAGGGCCCTTTGCCCTGCCCTTACAGACTGCTGTAATTTTGAAATGATGCTCTGCAGTACACGCTGACATAGTTTGACTAGTTTAGAAATTCCAAGTTTTCTTTCTACTTTTAGTGTATTTTTAAAACATTACTATGGTATTCAGAGTAGTGAATACTATTACTAATAACAAAGGAACACTTTAAGAATGTGTTTCAATTTGTTCTAGGAAAGGAACAAGCTGGCTGTAAACAATCATGGTCCATGGGTAACCCGAGGGATGAGAATTTGAGCCCTTGACATCACCAGCAGATCGGGACATATCACTACCAGTGCCTGGCCTGTCAGACACACACTGGAATCCCAGGTGTCATTCTGAAATCAGCATCTTTTCAGAAAGATGCTGGAAAAAGTTACCTGAAGAGCCTCTTCATGGGGTGTCCACTTCACTAGAAACAGGTGAACTCTGATTGCTGCCAGACCAGTTCAAGGGCAGATTGGACTGTCTAGGCAACCCACACTTAAACTGGACTTTCCTAACATGACTCTAATAATAATCCAGAAGAAGAACAGTAATCAAGGCAGCTAAGAAAATACAAGACCTAAACCTTGTTTCAACTTTCTCTCTGTTGCCTGTGGTGACAAAGCATATAGGTTGGTGCATCTTCTAAGTGTGCATCCAAATGAGTTTGATAATCTAAAATAGTATTCCTCAAACATTTTGCAAGTCTAAAATGCTTTCCACTGCAGCTGTGTTCTTGAGATAACCCTAAAGTTTACACCTTTAACTTTTAGTTGTTGGCAGCTGCTCAGTTCCTCGAGCGAGGTGGGATTGGGAAGAGAATTAGAAAAAAAAAAAGAAAACCAACATGCATGTATTTTTGTGACATCTCAGAAGTTTTTCTTAAAATGTTTTTAATCTTCTGTGATGCCCTTTTAACATATTTTTGTGAAGGCTTTCAGAATTGCAAATCAGTTCCTCACTTTGCAGACACATGGCACCTGCATTGCTTGGTGGGTCCTAGCCTCGGGTGTTTGTTTTCCTTCTTCCTGAAACCTGCTCATGTGTCCTGTCTGCATTCCCTGGCACACCAGAGTATAAAGTATCTGTCTTTTACAGCCCAGGCACAAAGACAGATTTACTAAGAAAAGAGATGTAGTTCAAAAATTGATTTTTTTTTAAAAGCTTTTCTGGCTCCAGTAGAAATATTTCCAGGAAGAGACTACAACAGTTTTTCTCAGGCTACCTCTGGCATAGGTGAGCAAGACCAGATAGATTGTTAATAACACACTGATGTCTTGGCTGTTGCTAAGTAGTGCTTATCCTAAGTCAAGGACTTATCACTGTCTCATGCTCTGCCAGTGAGGAGCTGCAAAAGAAGCTGGGAGGGAGCATGGCCAGGACAGGTGACCTGAACTGACAAAAGAGATATTCCATACCACAGAATGTCATGTCCAGTATACAAATTGGGACAGCTACCTGGAAGGGGTTTGATCATTGTTTGGGGCCAGGCTGGGCACTGGTAAGTGGGTAGTGAGCAATTGTATTGTGCATTACTTGTTTTACTTCTGGTACTCTCTCTCTTTCTCCTTATCATTACAATTATTATTATAATGATTATATTTTGTTTCAGTTATTAAATTGCTCTCATCACAACCCACAGGGTTTACCTTTTCTTTCAGATTCTCCTCTCCACCAGAGGGAAGGGTATGGAGGGAATGACAGGAGGCTGCTTGGTACTTAATTGCCAGATGGGATTAAATCACAACAATTGTTCTCAGTTTTTTCCTTTTGAAAGCTTTCTCAACAACAGTATTCACAGAGATGTTCATCTTCCTCCAGATTGCCTGGAACCAAATCAGATGCTACTTTGTTGTTTAAGAATCATTACTTTAATTTCCACCTCACTTAAAACACATACTTGCTCTCCAGTGGATCGAACTTTAACAACAGAGCTTGAAGTAGAAGAGCAGCGTGAAAGTAAAGCCATGCCAATTTTGTGGAGTCATCTTTTTTTGTTCAGGAAGATGTTTTGTGTTCAAATAAAGGCAGCTTTATGATATTCTCTCTTGTAAGCTAGATGTAGCTGAAACGCAGCTCCCTCTTTGGGGAGGTCAGCACTGCAGATCACTAAGCAGTGCCAAATTAAGACAAAGCACTGGCCTTCACTAGGAAACCTAGAGGTGGGTGTCAACCAGTGTTAGAGTTTGAAGCACTAGGGCAGTCTTGAAGTCTAGGCAGTCTTTCTTCTGTCTCTCTCTTGACACTTTTGCCAGTCAGGACACTCATGCTGCCAACTAACCTAACCCTTGGAAATGTGTTCTGAGTGATGAAAGCTCCAGGTCCTTTCCCATAGCCTGGCTTAACTAGCCTTGTCCATTTCCCTCCAGTTCTTCATTTGCTTTGGTAAGCCCTGTGCCTAGCAAGAGTTATTGCTCTGAGCTGATTTGAGGTGAATTTCCTTAATTTTGTGTCTGGTATTCATGAGAGTTGAGCAGAGGTATCACTAGGAGCTATGCACAGGATCATGGATGATGCAGGCTGGAAGGGACTTCAGGAGTTCTTTAGTGCAACCTACTTCTCAAAGCATGGTCAATACTGGTTTTGTATCAGACACAATTTTGCCTGTTCTTGATTTTTTTCCCCTCACTGATTATTTTTCAAAAGGAATTTTTTGTTAAGGTCAAGACCTGTCATCTCCCCTGCATAAGTGTGGACAAGCACGTGGGACAGCAAAAATTGCCATTCAGCAGCTATTTCCATTGCACGGGTTGGTTTTTCTACCTGTGACCTGCTGGAGCAGCTGACTTCTACAGCAAAATGTTTACATCAGAGTTGTAAGAAATATCTCAAGTTGGCCGCAAAGAACTGAGACAGCCATGATAATCACATGCTCTTGAAAGTTTTGCACATCTCTACAGTAAAACTCCTGACCTCCGAGTCACTAGAGGAAAAATGTTTCAGGCTGTGTCAGGTCTTTCATTTGTTTTACTTCCATACAGAGTGTTCAGAGGTGGATGGTAAATGGAGGGAAAACTGTGTTTTACCAGGTAAAGGTATAGGTGATACCTGTTTCAAGAACAGCTGATCTAATTCTGGATCCCTAATGCTTTACAAATAACACATCTGAGGTGGAGGATTCTTGTACATCTGGTGAGGAGAAGCAGCTTTGATTATACATAGTCATGAGCAGTGCCCAGTAAAAAAAGCAGTTTTGAAGCATTATGTGGTTTATGGCAAGGAATCTATTTCTTATCGTAACTCTTAGACATCTATGTAATGAGGTCATGTCCAAATATATGACCCTAACAATTCTGCAAATATCTGACAAAATCCTTTGCACAATTCTATATTCCATTCAGTAGAAAGCATTCCTGGTTTGATTAACTTAAGAGGCAAGCAGTATTAAATCTGGGACTCTTGTGCTAGTCTGTATTAGGGATTTTTCATTATAGGTAATAGATAATTTTAAAAATAGATATATTAAGCAAAAGAAAAGAGTTATCTCTCCCTCTCTTCTCTGTAACTTTTTCAGAGAGCACAATTACATCCCTAACTATGCAATTTCTTGTACCAAATCATTGCCAGGAGAGTTTTTTCCTAAGGATGTTGCTTTTAGAGCAAAAAAGAATGCAAGAGACTCCATGTAAGACAATTCCCCACTTTTTGAACAATCAGCTTTGAAAAAGAAAACCTCCCAACACTCAATTTACCCTTTTCTCACCACATCTGCTGAGGTTCAAAGATTAAAGTGATTAAAATGAAGATGTTTTATCTTTTTTTTTCACTCAGAGATGGCTCCATTTCAAAGGCTCATGGTATCTTGTCGGGTTTTCAGTGGCATTGATCACCTACGCAATTATATCCGAGGACAAACACAATGATTTTGTGAGCAGTGAGTAAATCCTCTCTGAAGCCGAGTGCAGCTGTTGGTGCTGATTTTCTGCCTCTGAGTTGACCCTGCTGTGCAGAACAGATCTTCTGGATTTACTTTTAGCTGACGTCCTCTCATGATGGGCAGGTCCTTTCTACTTCTGAAAAGATGTCTTGTCAAAACAGCACTCTTGCAGGAAAGCCATGGTAATTTTACAGCAGTTTTTTTGAACTGAGGTGCTTTGGGCAAAGCCACAAAGGTATGAGTTCCCATTGTAGTCCCAGGCAGGCACAATATCTCTTGTAACTCCAGTGACTTATTGCATCTGCATGCGTGTATACTACCAAGAGATAGTAGAAACTGACACTTCAGGATGCATACATAAATACTAATTAATCTTTCTCTACATCTGTGCTTTGTATCTGTTTTTATGCTAGTACATGGCCATGTTTTGCTGCCAGTCCTTTCTCCTCGGCACCATACAGCAGCTCGAATATCCCTTGTTCTGCCATCTCTGGCCATTTGAGAACTCTCTTCATTTTCTGCTTGTCTCACAACCACCTCACCCCTTCCCATAACAGCCCTTCACTTGTTCTCTGTGAGGAACTCTGCAGGTCCCTTTGTTGGTACCTAACCTTATCTGTGCTGTCACTGCTCATGTGTTCATCCTCCCTGGCATGCTGCCTGAAGGACAGGCCACAAGCCCGCTTCTCTCAGGTGTTCCCAAAGAAGTCCCTCCAGCAGGTTCCAAACCTTCTCTAAGAAAACTCCAGATCATCCCTGCCTAGTTAGAGCTGCACAACACATCCTGCACGGGCACTGCTCTCAGTTGTTCTCCTTCATTTGAAGCTATGTGCAATGCTATTGAGGTCTTATTTTTCATCACTGATGCTTTGCAGAATAATTGAGAGAATAAGGGTGCAAAACAGCAGAAGGGTCTTGCTGTCAGACCAGTGAGTCCTGGAGTCAGGGAGATGAGAGCAGTGCTGGGGAGATGAGGTGGCTTTCTTGCTTACCAACCCGAAAAGCCAGAAGTTCAGTGAAAGTGGAGAAAACCAAAAGCAAGAAGGAATAGGGGCAGCCCTGGCTAACTTGCTGGGTACATCCTGGGCTCTTGTGCTCTACCCAGCTGAACTGAACAAAGCTAAGAGTAAGGGTGTGACTTGGTACCATTGTATGCATCAAGTCCACATACAGTGTCTTTGTACAATAAATTCATGAGAGAAAAGGCATTGCTTGCTTTTCTCTTTTCGCAGTAGCATATGGTTAGCTCTATTGAGAATTACCATTTATACATATATATATATGTGTATATATATACACATATACAAAGCTCTTCAGGAGGAAACTTCCCACTCAAATTCACAATCCTGCAATGGCTGGAGAAAGATATGGAGTGTTTCAGAGCTCAGCTGCTTTGCTAGCAAGTGACTTTCTTTGTTAGCTGTTTTAATAAGACTGACAACAAGATTTTATGCAACTTCCATTCTGAAAAATGCATGGGGAAAAGTGTCAGTGGTTGATGTGTTGTGGAAAATGTATTCATCTTCTTCCCAAACCTTGAGCTGCCAGGTTTTTTCACACAGAGCTTTCAAGAACAGATTTGATTAAGTTATCAAAAAAGATCAAATCACTATATTAGTTTCTTTTCCAGGAACTTTACTGAAGTCCTCCTGCTAAGGAATAAACACAAATAATCAAACTGCTTTTTGAAAGGCACGAATGACAAGGGCCAAATGAATGATGCTGGACTACAAAAATAAATGCAAAGTATGAAAAGATGCAATTTATCACACACATTGTAACCAGCCTCCTTGGATAGGCCCTCTTCAGCTTTCATTCTGAAGAGTTTTATTCTAACCAGTGACAGTAATTTTTCTACATTTAATGTATTTTTTTTCTTTTTTTGTCCCTCCGTTTTTTCCCCTGAGAACAGAACAGCCAGAAAGCACATTTATTTTATATTTAAAGTCTTTTCATGTTCCTGCTCGTGGGAATCTGCTAAAAGTGAACTGAAGATTTCTGTAAAAGTTCAGGTTCAGGACTTCATCAGGTTTAGGTACCCCTCTGATGAATAGCTCATAAAGCAGTCTGGCTTTTGAGCACCTTGTATACATATTACCTTAGTTGCGATTATATTCCTCTAAATGGGAGCCTTCCTCTCCTCTTCTCATGGATAACTTCTCGATGTTTAACAGTATTCCATGGTATATAGGAAAGGGAAGCAGGAACAGCCTTTTTGGGCAGGCTGTTTGTGCAGAGACTCTCTGCTCTCTGTTTGCTGAACAGAGATTATAGCAAAGTACCCTTGCAAAGGGATTGGGGCAGCCCCAAAGGTCAAACAATATTTTAATCTGAGGATCTCCAGAGCGATATTACCTCTGCCTGATGTCAGTGATAAGATAGACGTGTGCAGGCAGAACCCTCTTCCTCTGAAGACCTTTGAGGACACCTGTCTCTGATACACACCTTCTCTGTGCTCCAGGTAGGGAACTCTGGCATCTGCTTGGGGCCCTAGTTCAAGCACCTACAACTCAGATGGAGATGGTTCATCCCACTGCTTTTGTATTTCTGTATTTAATAGCCAAGGGCAGTAGGAATGAAGGAGCTGAGTCATATCCCAGCAGCTTGAACTCTGCTTCTACCTGGCAGGCTGTCTCATTATTTTGAAGCAGGTCAGATTCTCCTGGAAGCATTTATACAGCACCCGTCATTATGCAATTCTGCAATTGAAGGCTCACAGAAAGCACTGTGATATTTCAAATACTGTGGGGGATTTCAACTCATGTCAAATATAAAATATACAACTATTTAAACAAGCTGGTGGTTTCCCAATTAAATAGGTGACCAGTCTTTGTAAACTGTGTGTTCTACAACTCTGTGCTTTGATTTAATTTCTGTGCCTCATTAAGGATTTCAGATTTCACTCTTAATAAAAGTTGTTAGTTATTCTTTGAAATTATACAAAAAAATATTAAGCTCTTGATGAGGAATTAGGAAAGAAAAGAAACCATTTTCCTGTTTTCCTAGTTTGAATAGATATTTAATTAAAGTGACATGCCTTGGGCAAAACCTAATTAATACATCATCTCTCTGTAACTAAAATTAATGTAAGACTTATGACTGCTGAGCTGCAGGAGGGACTGAAAATTTCTCTTCTGTCTTCTTACTCGTTTTTCATCTGACCATCCATCATTATTTTCTCATTGGAAGAGAGAATCTTTTTTCCTGATCATTCATTTTTAATATGTACTGATGGATGATTCCCTGTTAGCTCCACCAACTTCTGTGTTTTGATCATTTCCATGATGACTTTTAGCCTTGGCAAATGCTATGGTAAGGCTTTGCAGTGGAGGTAGCGAGGGCCCAGTTCAGCCAATGCTTCCCCAGATTAATGGTTTTCCTTGTTGAAGGCACATCCATGGGTGTGCTGACCAACGTGTGGGACGTGCTGCCTCCTGCCCTCTGCAAGATAGGATGCATTTACTTTCTGCTGGTGTGCATCCTTGGATTAGGGAGCTTCCTGAGGAGCGCAGAGCACAAAGCTGCTGGGAACTGCAGGGTCTCTTGGTGAGTTCATGGGCATTTCCAGGACAGGTGTTGTGCCCTCTCCCTGGGATGGGCTTGTTATGAGCTGAGAGGGCAGAGAGAAGTGTTGATTGATCTGGCAAACACAGTGGCTGTCTCGTTGTGAGGCAAATGAACATGGGCATCTTTGCCCCACCAAGCACCAGCCCTTGTCTCTTGGTTGCACTGGAAGCAGCAGCACCTGGGTAGCAGTTAGGTGACAGGAGGTCACACCACTTTGCTGAGGTGATGCAGTAACTATGAAGACAAACGCACAGGACACTGTGGTGTTGTGGATGGACCCTTTTTACTGTGCAGCAGACCTAGTCTAGAGTTCCTCTTCCTTGCAGACCTTGAAAGCCACAATTTTGAGAGCTTCACCACCAATATGCCGGTCTCTCTCTTCTCCATCCTCTTCCTATTCCTCTTAACTCCTGTCCATTGTTACCATTGATATGACCAGCCTTTCTGCCTTTCTTCTCTTATTTCTGTGGCATGGGCTCATCTGTTTACAGCGGTGAGAGCACTTTCCAGTCTCAGCTCCTTTGGTGTGATCTACCTGCTGCCAGCACGCCTGTGTGTGTCAAAACCCATTTACTTATTGAAATGAGAAACGTTGTTTTCCACAGCACTGCTGCACTGTCATTCAGATGCTTTGTTTCACCTTGTTTCACCTTATAGAAGTGGGCTGTAAATTCCTCAGGCTGAAGATCTTTTCCATCTGATTTAGTTTTATAGGTCATAGAGAAACAGGGGCTGATGGTATTGACAACAAGTCCAAGGCCTGCCAGAATGAGGCTATCCCCACAGAGTGGCCAGGTGCTGGTGATGAATAGTTGAGCTGGATTCATTGTATGCTGGTGCTCTGTAGGGATCCTGCATAAATGCGTGCCGGTAATGCCACGGCAGGAGGTCTTTGAGTGTGATGGTCTGAGCAGGAAGATGCGAGAAGTGGTACATGAATGAGAGAAAGATGTAGAAGCTGACTCCTCCTGCACAATGAAGGGCTCATGCTTGAGAGTGAATGGCAGTGAGTGGATAGGACAATAGCCCCTGCTGCTGTCCATGAGGAGGGCTGTTGGTTTCAACATGATGGCAAGAATATGGGAAAAAATCCTAAGTCTTTTCCCCTGCCTTTTACCTCACGGGATGACAGAAAAATTGCATTTCTCTGGACTTCTTTTGATACTCTCCATGTAGGTGCCTTATTCTTTCTATGCATGAAAAGAACTGTGGTGAAGATCAGCTCTGGAAATTTGGTGCATTAGGGGCAATGGCTGTGCAGAAAATTTTCTCACCTCTCATCCTGCACCTCTGCCTGTAGCTCCTATTCCTTTTCCACGGAAGGCTTTATGGAAGGGGAACGTGTTGTATTCTCTAGTTCACATTTCTGCCGCGGCGCTCTGTGTCCAGCTAGCGAGGTGACCAAAGCGCCGGGCATCCGCCCGCATGGGAGGGGATGACGGAGCCGCTCGCGGGCGCGGAAGGATCAGCAGAGCTCCAGCCCCGGTTCGCCCGACCCACCGGTGGTGAGGGAGCGCCGAGGGGGCAGAAAGAAGGCGGAGGGACTTCTTTGAGGTAAACAGGTGAGGGTTTAATTAAGGAGGTTGGGCGCGAAGAACCGAGTAAGAGGGTGTGCCGTGGGATTTTCTACCCCCACGAAATGGGATAACTGCAACGGCGCGTTCCAGAGGCGGGGAATAGGGTACAGAGCCAATGGGAACAGGGGTAGGCGGGGGGGATTAACATGGGCTAATGAGGGACCAAGTAACAGAGAACTTTCTAGAGGGGAAACCAAATACAGGGGAGAAAGGGGAGGAGATGGTGGTGGCCAGTTATGGGGGTGTGATCTGCATACCCTGCACAGCCCTCGGGGTAGGGCTCTTGGGCTCTGTGGGGATCAGACCAATGCACCTGCTGGTTCAGTTGGTATTGCTGGCCGTGGCACCGGCCATGGAACACTGCAACACATTTCCACAAACTGCTCCAAAAACCACTGTTCACAAGGAAGAGGCGCACCGGGCTGAGACCCTCAGCTTTCACAGCAAAAGGAAAAGGAGGGGAGGAGGGAGGCATGTCTGAGAACATGGGAAACTGGAGAGACATCTCGGGACAGAAACAAAGGAGTGTCAGAAAGGCGGGGAAGAGAGTGAGGGAAAGAAGAACTTAGAATCAAAAACAAAATCAGAAACTGGGGATGTAAGAAATAAACATGCTATTGTAGCTTTTCTTATCATATTTCTATTTCATGCTGACAATTCTTGGTGGTGATGTCTATATAACTCAAGTCTCAACAACGAAGTGCTTATGTAACTTGAGTTATAGGATATCTATGTAACCCTAATATCAATATAACCCAAATAATGACTTTTTATCAATGTAACTTGAAAAATATCAATATAACCTTCTATACTTATATAGCCTGAATCATAACTTTTACTTATGTAGCTTAAATCATGACTTCTATACCTATAACCTGATGCTTATAACCTGAATCATAACTTTTGGTACCCATATAATCTAATGTGAATAACTTTATATGCAGTGTAATGGCTAGTATATAGTTAACTAGTTGCTTATATGCTGAATAGAGAAAAAGAAAAGAAATAAAAACTTACCAGGTGTATAGCTTCAGAGATAAGTAAGTGTCATACTAATGAGAAGTTGGCAAGCCAAAGCCAATTATCCACAAAACAAAGAATTTAGGCCGGTTGGAACCAGATGGACCAAAGAGCATCGCAACTGCGCATGCCCCGAAGACAAAGTTGAAAAGTTCAAGTGCGAAGAAGACTTTAGAAGCCTTCATCAGAGACCCCCAAAGACCCCCGAATTGGGGAGGTGCATGCGCAGTGCAAAGAATTATCTAATAACCATGAGATCATGCTATGTAAATTAGTTCCATTAGTACATGATGATGCTGTAATGACACAGCAACATTAAGCAGAATTTTACTGTATAAATATAGCACCGCACCTGACAAAGGCGGGTGAGTTAGGAGGAGAGATCCCCCTCACCACCAGCGCTGCAATAAACAAATACCTGCTCTATAGGCATCGGTCTATGGGGATTTATTTCCAGCCTATCTTTTGGGCATCAGTGGTGAATTTGTTAGATCATTTCCAGACAATAACTCCTAATCTGTTGCAGGAGTTTTTAAGGAAGCTTGTTCTATTTCTGCTTCTCTAGGGACTGCAGTTCACTTCAGTGGAGGTCTGAATTGCCCTCTAAAGAACCTCATGCCTTTCCATTAGCCTCCTAATTCAGAAGGCTTGCTGGAATGAATTTGCACCTTGCACTCTCACTAAAATAAGGAAAATAAGACTGAAGTTGGTAAATCGTGTGATTTAGGATTTAGGATGTTTTGCAACGTGGAATCCAGTTCAGCTGTAACATTTGATGCTGGAATGAAGCATCACTGATGAGTTGCTCTAAAAGCATCAGGTTGGGTGTTTCAGGCAGTTTTATTCACTGGATACTGTAAAGTATCATTACATTCTCCTCCAGAAAGTTGTGTAGTTTGCAATTAAATCTAGCTTTGCTGCCCTGTAGGGCAACTGGCTCACTTTCTGCCATGTGGGACTTTGGAAAGTTTAATATTAATTTCACATTTCCTTCCTGGCTCCCACGACAGTCAAAACAGGGCACTTTCGTGCTCTGGCTTCTGTGGCATGCCAACTTTTTTTGGATGAAATTTTATATATGTTTAACATTTCTTAGTTCCTGGATCCCAGAATGGGTGTGAAACATTCAGCATATGGAGAAACAGAATTATTAACACAGCAGAAATGAGAGAGGCTTGTTAGTCTTTGAAGCTTGTGGGATTAGGCAATGGGTGAAGGGAATACTGATCAGCTCTGGGGTTGGATTTCTGCAATCCAGAAGGCTACAGACATAAGGATGGGTTTGCAGGCCTGACAATTGTCTTTGCTGCTGCTCTCATCCTTCTAGGATCACAGATGTGCTATCCTAACTAAGCGGTACTTCACTCCCATGGTAACACACAGATCTGGCTTCAGGAAGTGCTAATGCAGAGCCTGACTATTTCTTCCTACAGGTGTGACCAGGCAGCAAACTAGAAATGGTCTGAGAGAGCCAGCGGCAGCGAGATGGAGAAGAGATGGTGAGACAGCGTGTGAAATGTGAGTGGGAGCATGTGGAGAGCTAGAGCAGGGAGAGGAAGAAAATTATGTCTTCAGCATCCCATGGTGGAGGGATTTTCCTAGCCCTGTACGCAGACAGACAAGGTAGGAATTTGGCTTTCTACAAGCAGAGCTGTATGGACCGTACTGCAGGACTGAGCTCCTTGTGGGTATGGCTTTGTGAGTCTTCCTTCAACACAACCCTTAGGTTTATTTATCAGCCTTTGGCAGGAGAAGCAGGACACTGAATAAGCCCTTTTTGCCAAAGATAATATTCAAGTTGTTGCTTTTATCTTGCAACAAACCTCCCCTCTCCCTGTCCCCCCCCCCCCCAGCATGAACACTTATTTCTCAGTTTGCAGCAGCTCAAGCTGTGTTCCTGTATACAGCTGGCAATAAATAGCACGGCCAGGCAGAGGGGAACATTCAGCTGGGGAAAGAAACATTCAGCTACTTAACAACAAGTAAAGACCAGAGCTGGCTGGCCAGCTCTATGTAAGGGTCAGGCAGTTGCATTATACCAGTTTTCTCAGTCTCCTCCATAACCTATGGCAGGGATGAGCAATTTCAGAGAGAAGACATCCCACCTGTCTTGGGATACAAGATAAGAACCTGCTGTCTAGATAAATGTAGATGATTGGTGTAGACTGAACCCCTACTTTCTAGATGGATAAAGATGTGGGGACATGGTTTAGTGGTGGATTCCGCAGTGTTAGGTTAACTTCATGTTCTTAAAGGTCTTTTCCAATCTAAATGATTCTATGATTCTATGACTCCTGCTGGCTACAGTGTGGTGGAAATCTTTCCAATGTCTTGGTCATTCAAGGTGCTGCCTGATCACAAGGGACTGGAACATGTGGTCCATTAGATTCAAATGCATAAACGTGAATTCCCCAGTAAAATGAGAAAAAGGTGAGCTTGTCTAAGTTTTGAAGATCTTTTTCCCTGTTTCCCAGCCTTGTCTGTGTTGCAGACACAGATGTGGTGCTAGGACTGAATTCTGTGAAATCAACTGGTTCCCAGTCCCAGGTATCTAGGTGATCACCAAGCTGTGGGCTTTGGTACTATCAGAGAAACGAGCACTTGGATAACAGCATCCAACATCCACACAAAGAGGAAGCTTTCAAGATCCTTTTGGAATATGAGTCATCCGGTGCCTTTTATGTTCAGGTTGTCATCAGTCACAGTTTAATGGAGTAGCACAGACTTTGCTATGAAGAGGAATGGGCACCAGTGCTTCTTTGTGCTTATAGGTGTGCAAAGATGTCCCCTTCCTTCCTCTCCCAGCTGACTTCCCGGAAAATCAGTGACATGAAAGCAAAAAAGGTCATTTGCAAAGGCATGAGACAAACACAACTGAAGGCAGTTCAAGCAGTTTTTAAGGCATTTGGTTTATATTCCACCCCCATACATTCACAACCAGTGCAGGCTCAGATGGGAAAGGTAATGTCTGGCACCAGTGCCCTGAAAAATTAGGAAAAAAATCCAGCTATCCCAAACAGACAGTGCCAGAGGTGGGGGGCTGTAACAGCAGTGGCCCTCTGTTTATGATATTATATTATTTCATAGACAACCTGCCG